>JANEHU010004946.1:0-130589 GCA_027563435.1 Nasonovia ribisnigri
CTCTAGTGAACCTCATAGGTTTTTTTTTTATATTTTAAAATACTTCACATAATAAACAACAGCAACAAATAATAGCACACCAATTTCAACAATTGTTGGATTTAATTATACCACATTTAGACAGGCATTTCCATGTAAAATAAAGTTGGATTCCACCTTAAGATATCTAGCAACTGGAAATAGTTTCAGGCGTTATTGTTTAGACTTACCAGTTACCACACAACTCAATTTCATTGTTATTACCTAAAGTGATGGTTGTTATTTATGAAGTTCTCTAACCATTTATTAAGGTAAGCCAAATAGTTCAGTTTAATATGTTATAAGTCGATATGGGTAATTAACACTTAATAGTATAATATCTAAATTAAATACTTTTAAAATTAATTTATGCAACATTAATTCTAGATTTTTTTAGATTATATATTTTATTAAACTTGAGAACCAAATAAGTAAATACAAAGCTTGTTTACTAATTCATGTTAGGATTCTTGTAGATGTCGAATAAAGCTTTGTTGAGAATATTCATATATGACACCTCTTCTTCAGTGCAGCATGAAGCGTCGGATGTTCCACTAACTGTATTTTCAGATTCACAATAGGTTGTATCAAAATTCTGGAATGCAGTGTAGTTTTGGCAACTCATATCAATACCTTGTGATTGTGGTGGAATGGTATTTGAATTTAAATTAGCTATTCTCTCTTCAGTAATTAGGTGCTGAATTTTACTTTGAAGAAAATTAAAACTTCTAATTGGGAGCTCTCGCAGTTGGGAAGCAAGATGTTTTGAAAATGTATCATACTGGTCTTCTGCATCTGCAGGAGTTAGTTCCGTGATCTGCTGTAATTTATTTACAGTATTTTCAAACTTACTTGGTAATTGTTTACCACGTGGCTGCTTTATCAAGAATTTTACTGGTTGTGGTGGTAACATTTTTGAGGGTGGACACTTTTTTGTAGGTGTAGACGGTGTAGTAGGAGCAAATTGTAAAGGTTCTACAAGACTTTGTGATTCTAGTTTTTCCCTTTGTGTTGCTATATCTACAGTCAAGTGCTCAGAGTCATTCTCAGACTCAGCATTATTTGCTGAGTCTTGCTCATTTTCAGGCATCGAACATTGCTGTAAATCCAGAAAAAAAAATTATAATGACTCCCACAGTAAACTAAACATAGTGGGATTGTATTTGTTTTACGCAGTAATCATTATTTTAATGTTTTGAGAAATGTATGCTTTAACCCCAGTGTCCTACTTATTTTATACTTAGCAATAATACATTTTATGTTCAGGTACCTAACCTAACCGATTTGAGTCTAAATAGAATATCTTCTTAACCTCTGCCGTTATCTAGATGGTAACCATATTCAATTTCCTCCTAATTTGATATCAATGATTTTCAACTACAATTGAACCTTTAGTATTGTGTTATTTGCTATGGTAGATGCAGACTACTGTTTTAGATACATAGATGTTTGACAAAATGGTAGAGCCAATGATAGCATTGTATTCGAAACCTCAAAAAGAATATTTGAACAGAACCTCCTCAGTTGGCCCAAAGGAGGGCTTTGGGTTGGCGATGATACTTTTTGCTAGACACAATACTGTTTAAAACAGTTTTTACATAAAGGATAAACGGCAGAGAGAATTTTCAATTACAGATTATCCCGGGCCAGGTGGGTTGTTGAAAATGCGTTTGGTATTCTATCAGGTAGGTTTTACATTTTTCACACGCCTATACCACTTAATTTAAACACCATAGAAATCTTAGTGAAAATAGCTTGAGCTCTACACAACTGGCTATGGCAGACTTATCCAAGAATATATTATTATTCAAGATCTGTGGACGACAAATTCATGAACAGGGGGGTAATAGCCCCAGTAGCGTGGCGAGAGGTACCAGGTTTGATGTTCCATATAGATTGCCTGAATTCTTCAAATAATTATGGTCGAACTGGAAAACAGGTATATTATATCCCTATATAGGAAGAAGGATTATGGTTTTTTCAAATATTTAATAAATATAATAACATTAATAACTATAATACAAAATTTTTTAGTGTTCTATCAGTACTTATTATACAACAAGCAAAATACTACTGTAATAGAATAAATAAAAATATTATAATAATCATTTTTTGTGGATAGTATACTAATATACTATCCGTGTCTTTATTGCCTATATCATTATTATTCATAAGGTTATAATTGCCAATTAAAAAAAATATATAAAATGCGATCAATTTTTAATTTTCCAACTTAAAATGACTGTAAAAAAACAACTTGATATTTTTAAAAGTTTGACAAAGTTAATGACGGTTAATAGTAATAATATTTTAATACCTGCCAATATAGCTAACCTGCTGTACATTTATTTGGTAAAATATTAATGCTAATCTGTCCCAATTAATATATTAATTACATGCTTACCAAATTTGAAGATGATTCCATGTTATTGAATGGTCCGTAGCAAAATACCTCGACTGCAGAAAACCAAACTAGCCTTCGCTTGTATACTTTGTCTGCATCACTTTTTTTCGATTTTTGAATCGCATTAAATTTCTTTCGATAGGTGTCCCGTAATTTGATAATTATTTTTTTAATTGACTTGGGCGTACCAGAAATTTTTGCGATTCTTAAGTCTTTTAGGAGTTTATGGTACGACACTTCCTTCACATTACGATCGAAATAATTGTTTGACTGAACGTCCCACAAACATGGATAGTTGTGGAAAATATTTAAAAAAGAAATTATTTCTTTACCGGTCCACGTAAAATCATTCATATTAATGACTAAAACACTCGGAATTTGTACTCCTACGTATTATTTCGCAATGATATCCAAAAGGAAACGAAAAGTCTTAAAAAATAAAACCTGTTGCAAAGTCGCATAGATAATAACATGGATACAATATCTCTATACGGTTTATTATTCTATGGTATAATGTGACCGCAGAAAATATACGTTACCACACTTGTTTCTTGTGGTTATACCTATCAGTGGTTTATGAAGGTAAACGGACGCCTAGGTCCTCTGCACTGTAGATCATATATCATCCATTAGATCCCCAGCGTCTTTTGAATCCCTGTGTCAAATAGATCACACGTCATTTAGATCCCCCGGTGTCAAATAGATCCCTCGTGTCCATTAGATCCCCAGATAATTGAAGCCCCGGAATCTAAATGACACTAGGGAATCTAGTTGTAAGGGTACCTAGCAGTCGGGGGATTAAAATGACTAGTAAGAAATAATTGACCATAAGGGATCTAGTTGTCGAGAGTTTAATTTATTAATTTAATTAATTTAATTATTCGAAATACTAATTCGTATTTAATAGATCTAGACATCTAGTTGTACCTATAATCTATATACCTTATTATATCTTATATACCTGCAGATTATATGAATTTGTTTTACACGGTTTTATTCTAGACCGAGTATACATTGTAAATAATTTATGTAAATATTTTGAATCTATTTTCGTGACAAATGATACAACTTTCAAACATTTAACCTATGCATAGGTTACTTCAAATTATGAATATTATAAATGTAAATAATAAGTTTTTTTTTAGAAGTATACTTTTTAAGTATTTTTACTTCAACATTTTAGGTAAGGCACCACATCAATCGCCTCACCTCCAAATTCGCCACTTGTAATGTAAGTCCTGTCCTTATATGTTATGGTCTAACCATATTTTAATATCTTTGCTAGGTAGAATGTAGTTTTCACTAGTACTCATAGACCATGTAAATTACAAAAACATTTTCTAATAATCATATTATAATATTATGTCAGCCGTCAGGTTACGTGAAAAATCAAGTACCTAATGGTTTAATATAATTTAATAGAGCAATTATGATTCATGGGCCACTAAATCATTAGCTCACTGTTGATTCTTTAATTATTGTTGAGTGATTATTCATGCAACCCGGTGTAAATTATAAAATGATGAAAAATATGTGTATGTTGCATAAAATAACTAATTATAAACAACTTTGATTACTATGGTCTATGGTATATTGTAAAGTAGGTTGTAAAGAAGTTGGACCTTGAGTCAGTGTCATAGACTTCTATACTATACTATATAGAACTGTAGGTATAGTACTATATAGAAATCTGTGAAATTTTTTTATTAGGTTAGGTGATAGGTATGATTATTATAAGTTTCAATAATTAACACATGTAATTTATATTGGAGTAAGTGAATTTTAAGTATTCATAATATATTATATGTTATGTAAAAGTATATTGTATTTAGTTCAGAATCATGTAGAACTCCACTTCAGCTCTACATAAGGCACAACGGTAGTATGGAATATTTGAATACGGTGGCATAGTTATATAACTCTCAAAGCATGGCTGGCACAATCCTTGGTTATTACACGGCAAGGCAATAACTGTCTATGGAGAGTATAAACAAATGTAACATTTCGGCTCAATCAATGGTAAAACTGAAATGTAAAAAAATATATTTAAATTTGACACTTTGTACTACGATATTTGTTTTTTAATTGGTAATTACAATTTAGGTCTTGTCTGGTTACATAAAAACGTTCTGGTGGTGTCACCACTTCATCATCATTCATTCCGTGTATCAAATCTAAGACTAAAACAAGCAATGCTTCAGAATGTAGAAAAAGATTGGTTATAATTTATAAGGTGGTAATGAAAGAATTATTATTAACTGGTTATTTCTGCTCCATTAACTTTTCTCTGAACCAACCATTCTCTAGCTCTTGCTTGAAGAGCAAGATGATCGTTTTGATGGTTGTCAACAGGCTCAGCCTGTTGATTCGTGGAGTTTACTGGATTTGCTGGTAGAGGTAGACTATTTGAAAGTGAGTGGTTTGTTTGATGTTGTGGTAAGATTGTTGTAGTTGAAGTTCTGTTTGTGATGTTGATGCGAATGGTGGTGGCTCAGTGTTGGCTGTAATATTATGGACAATTTGTGGTCGACTCACACCAAATGTTGGCGTAACATGGCGAGTACTAGTTAAAAATTCTAAGATGGTGTACCGGCTTTCATTTAACAACCTCATGGCCAAGTCCAACTTTCTCTGATTCTCAATCCATACGCGACGTTGTGGTTCTCTGATAAAACCACCATCTATTGCCACATCATAGTCATTCCTTACACCAGTACAAGAGGTTTTTAAAGCATCTGAAAGTACATTTTATATTTGTTAACAAAACTTTACTAACTTATTAATAGTAGTTATTCAAAAGTCAACCTATTTTTAATAATACATTATTGGATTTTTCCATCAATTAATTTTTTAATGTAGGTATGTGTGTTAGGTTAGTAAGTCCTGGAACATGCTGCATACCATGGGAAATTGGGAAGCAGTTTGAGACAATGGTTGAGTTAATTTTGGGCAAAAAGGAAGAGTTGGAACGCAAAGGGGCGTTCAAGTGCAAGCCGGTACCTCATGAGCTAATAACCTGAAGACTTGAAAGACAGTTTCTGTCTAAGAAATTAATTAGAAGTAATCAGAATATTTAAAGTACCCACAGCTTTTAGTTTTTAGTTTTATTTTTTTAAATTTTTTATTTTAGCTATTCACATTAATCCTTAAGTTACACCAAAAACCAAAATCGATTTCGTTGAAATCTGGCATTGCGTACAAATTCTGTTCAAAAACCTTAAATATTTTGGTTTTTTCCACTGTTTTTGAAAATTACTAGACATTTTTACTTTTGAGTTAAGAACCAACTAAATTCACTTTCCTACCAGAAAATCAAAGCATCTTTACTGCCCCACTTGATGATCACAGACACAAATATAAAATTATAAAACCAATACTTTATTGTTCAACTCAAATAGGGTTGGTTAGTTACTAATGAAAGGTAAAACTTAAAGGTGCTATCAAACAAAGAGTGGGCAGCCGTATCGGATGGGTACGCAGACCGCGATTGTATTATTTTACAGACACCATGTAGGCCGCTTTCTGTTTGACTGGGCCTTAAAGGTTTCTTTTTTAAGTGAAAAATTTGAAGTGAATAACAGTTACTTGTAAATAAATAGTTTGTAATTATTATTCAGAAAATAAATTACTTAGATGTTCATTAACATTTATTTACATTACTTATTTTTTATAATTTTAATATTTGTTAAATTAGTATATTACTTAGAAATACCCATGGTTGGGGTTGGTGATTGTTTCCAATGTGCATCTTTAAGTGTTGATGACTTACTTCTAGAACATTATTTGTTCTCAAACAGTGCCCCTCACAGATAACATATTTGGATAAACACCTAATAAAGAATTAATTATTTTTAAATTTTAATAATTAGGAAATATAAAACATATTTTACTCACCTGTTAACCAAATTGCTTCATAATATTGAAATAATACTTCAAATTGTTCCTGACTCTCAATTGACAATGTTTGTTTAATATTTGCATTATAATGTATTTGTATGGACGTAAACCCTTCAATTATTTTATTTCCCGGTATTAATGGCAATGCCATTATCATGTGGACAATATCATATGCTCCACGATCTCTTGTGCACAACTCAGTCATTCCTGTAAAATTAATGAAATAATTATTTTATAGATATATTTGATAATATTGTTATAATATGTATTATATACTATATAAAATTACCAAGATTCCCAATTTTCCTCCACATAGCTTGACTGCTGTGAAACCAACAACCTTGGATACTTATGCCTGGGAATATAAATTGAATTCCTGCCATAGCAGCTCGTTCAAAATCTATGATAACGGTTTCGGGCTTCCACTGTGGTTCAATACTTAAAAGTTTTTCAAATACAGCTGCATATGCCCGAGTTTTCTTTCTTGACATAAGGGTAAAAGCAATCGGAAACCCCTGCAAGTAATAAATTAAATGGTATTAAATTAATATTGGTTTATAAAACAATATTATTCAAAAAAAACTTGACAGTTAAAAAATTTAAATATATACATATTAAAAGATAAATTTATACAACTCACAGTATTGAATGTAATTCCCATTATGACATACAACTGTCTATATTCATTATTGAAAGATGGGGCTGCAGAAAAGTTCCGTCCATTAAAAATGTTTTACTATTTTTTATTATACTATAAATAAACTTGTATTAAACTTTGTTTTATGGACTAGTATAATATTGTATATTTTTTCAGGTATATTTACTCTTTTACTCCTGGCAAAACAAAGAGAAGGGTAACTCCTTCTTCCTCAGTATTACTAACCAAGCCCGAATACAATGGTTCATCATTGTTACCAAATGTAAGTATTCACCAATTAATTGCTCATGAAATTCTTGCATCGTAATAGGATTGGTAGGCTGGTTTCTCCTCCTATACCTTTGCATTGTTCTTATATGTGATAAAAATGATCCAACATGAACACTAATAAACTTTGTCATGGCACAAGTCTAAATTGGATCAAAGTGAAATTATAAAATATGTTTTTAAAAGATATATTATTTATATAATTTATGATATATATTTGGATATACTTCATTATATATAATGCGAAGTGAAGTTTGTTCATTCTGTGAACGCTGATAACATATATTTTAAAATCATAAATCTTCAAACTATTGGCTGGATGTGTTTCATGGCCGACTAAAATAATAACTTTTGAGAGGTCATTCTTCATTATTTTTCCCTTGGCCTTACATCTAAAAATTCAACATGCAATAAAATTGTAATATACCAATATATAACTAAAAAGTATATCACGAGAATTTTCTATTTGTTTTACAATTTTCTTAAATTTTTTTCTTTATTTTTTAAAAAAACTCAAAAGTATGTAGATTTGAGAATGATTGATAGTGTTATGTATGACACCATGTCAATACATTGGTTATAGAAGTAGGTAAAACAACATATTATAACTTATAACATTGTAACTTTATTTGAATAACACGAGACATTATTTTAACGTGAGAACATAATGATGCTATGTCCAAGCAAGAAAAAGACATGAACAAAATATAATAAATCATATATCTAAGATATCTCAAACATAATAAAGCGTAGCTTATCACTAGTATTTAATCCAACGTCAAGGACGTCGTATATATTACAGATAGTAAACATAAAAAAAAATGTTGCAACCCAAGTATATAATAATTTTTTTTTTTTATCAGTTCTATACTTTTACGAGGCTGTTTGGGAAACAAAATGACAAGGGACACTGTGTATAATTTATTTTTTAAAATACAGAATAAAAAATTTAAAATTTAACATCAAACTCCTATTTAACTGACATTAATTTTGTGCAGTTTATATTTATTATACTACTACTTTTATAAAAGTTGCTTACTCTCAATTGCAAAATCAGGATAAATATTTGCTAATGGAGGTAGAGAATATTAAATATTTAAATGTACTTGTAATTAATTAATTATTATTTTTATTATATATCTGGGGATCTAATGGACACGAAGAATCTATTTGACACCAGGGGTTCTAAATGACATGTGATCTATTTGACACAGGGATTCAATAAACGTTGGGGATCTAATGGACGATAGAGGATCTACAGTGCAGGGGCTTTAGGCGTCAACTAGATCACATATGGTCAATTACTTCCTACTAGTCGTTTTGATCCCCCGACTACTAGGTACCCTTACAACTAGATCCCCTGGTTTCATTTTGATCCCGGGGATTTAAGTGACGGGGTTCTAGTTGATACCAGGGGCGCCATTGGGGGGGGGGGGGGTGCTGGGTGTACCTTGGCACCCCTATTTGTTGTCTGTCTCTAATTGGCCTGGTTTAAAATTTACAATTACGCCTATAGGTGATGGCCTATGCCTAAAAATTAAAATATATTATTTGTTATGAATACTTTAATACATATAAAATATAAATATATAATAAATTATTATTGTGTATGGAGGTAAATTAGGTAAAGCATATTATTATTTGTAGATGCGTATTATTGGTATGCATGATGACTTTTTTTCGTTGGTAGGTATAATAAAAAATAGTTTTTAGCTACGAATCGGTGTCTCACAAAAGATATAGTAGGTATGTATTCACTAATATAAAGATAAAGTGGCCCCATGAAAAAAAAATTGGCCTGCTTAAATTTTGGCACCTCTATTAAAAAAACTCAAATGGCGCCACTGGTTGATACGTCACCGTTTATAAAAAGGTGTATTGAAATACCTTCGTTTATGATTAGGCTATGTTATCAACATAGATAATAAAGATTATATTATTATATGGTTATCAATTGATAACAAAATGATTTAACTTGGATTGTAATTTGTGTTGGAAATTGAGTTAAATAATTTATTATTTTAATATCGTATAAGTCTATTATAATTTTCGCGGAAGAATGCAAGAGCAGTTCCTGCGGCGCCGTCGGTGAAAAAAAAAAAAGTCTATTATAATTTATAATAAGGGAAAGTTTTGTATTTTTTAACACGATTTATAAATCATTATACTGTGGATCATGATCGAAAAATAATGATAAACTGTATTTTCATTCGTTAGTAGCCAATTAAGAATTTAAGAATTTAGTTTAACACTTCAAGTTTTCACTTCATGGCGCGGAAATAGTGGGGGAAATGTGGCCTCGGGACGGTATCCACCGTCAGTATGCATGCGCAAAACGAGGATACTCTCTCGTGGGCCGGAGTATAGATGAAATTAATGAACCTTGATCCTCTAAAATACAACCGATGATATCCAAAATTTTCCTTTTGAATTGTCTTTTTTGTATACGGCTCAAAAATTTTTGATCTGCACATTCTGGTGTTGTTGACATTTTTTCTTTTTCGTTTCAAAGTATTCCATAAAACAATTAATGACATCACTTATTTTACTATTTACTTTTATTTTTTTTTGCGCTATGTGCTATTTTATCGTGATTGTCTGCTATATCTTGATGACTGCTCAATAATTCAGATGATCCTGGCACTTGAACAGATTCTATTATTTCACCATTTGATTCCTCTTCAATATCTTCCATGTTACTGTCATTTTCCAATTCCGATGATATCGATATAATTCCTTATTGTTTCTTGCCACTTTTAATAAATGGAATTAGAAACTACATGGCATTTTTTTTTAAGGCCACCTGATGAACCACTTGGTCCTTTTTGTCTTAAATGACGTTAAGAAATTATTAACAAATTATGAAATTGATTATACCTTATTAAAACAAACCAGAGTAATAATCAAATAACTGAAATATTCACAACACCGCAACTAGACAGAGAGACTGACACGTCGAGTTGCTCGAAAATAGTTTTTTAACAGTTGAGTTGCTTTTCAGTCCTATTGTGACCTGTGAGAACACGTCAATTAAATATATGTCGCGATTGCGTTTCCGTTATCAGTTGCTTTTGGTGAGAACACGGCCTCGAGGACGCCACAGTGGCCACACCCGCTCGTGTTGTCTCCGTCTTACAAACGCGTACCTAACATAGCAAATTTACGCTCAGCAGTTCACGTTTTATTCCTTTAGTTTAAAAATTAAAGGGAATCGACCAATTATAAAACTTGATTGTAAGAATGTTATCTATATTTTGTTGGAAGTTTTTTTACAATAATTCAGTTTTCAAGTAAGTTATTGCGTGTATAATAAATGTAAATTAAAAATTGTCATAACTCACTTAAAAATTGAATTATTGCAAACAAAACACAGATAATATTCTTACAATCAGGTTTTATAATTGGTCGATTCCCTTTAATTTTTAAGCTAAAGGAATAAAACGTGAACTGCTGAGCGTAAATATACCATGTTACGCGTTTGTAAGACGGAGACAACATAATATGCGGGTGTGGCGTCCTCTTAATATTAAATATTTAAAACGATATTTTATTGATTCTTCAATACCATTAATATTTTATTTCGTAATTCACTTAAATATTGTGCCAGAGGACACGTGATCAATTAATTTCCAGTGCCTGCTACCAAAAGTTGAACATGTCCAACTTCACCAGCCGCTGACAAATACTCGTCAAATTGTATGAACACATCAAGCTGATCACCAGCCTTGTGTGACCTACGCTTAACATTGATGAAATGGTAAGATATAACATGTATATAATTTATTGTTTTATTATAATTTTATATGTTTTTAAATTTTCCAACATTTTATTTGATTGTATAGGCAAACCAATTCTGTGAAGAAAATATGAATAAATTAGATGAAACCAAAAAATCACTGGAAAATTGTCAAACAAAAAATAACATGTTACAATACTTATATCTTTGACTTAAAATTTAAAATATTTGTTTTGAGGTGGGCTCCAGTCAGTCGTGTTTTAACAATGATTTTATAAATGTTATTTACAAAATTAAAAATGTGTTTACAACTGAACCAAGAACACACTATTTGGTCAACAAAACATTGAAGTTTTATGGGCGTCACAATACACTGGGTACCAATTATATAATATCCACCATAACAATTATTTGTTTTTAAATTACGTAATAAATGTGCCTAATTATTATTTTTAGTTTAATGCAAATACATTTTAATAATACTCTAATAATACACGTATTGTTGACGTTTCATTAGGTATATGGATATTAGTTACATTATATTATATAGACTAACAATCAACATTATCCACCATTATACATGCTATGCATAGGCGTGCGCAGTGGGCAGCAGAGGCAGCATATGCTGCCCCTGGACTTTCTTTGGGGCTACCGGGGCCGGCAAATATTAAATAATGGGCCTCGATAAAATTATATTTCCACAAAGGATTTTCTTTTTTTGATAAACTATAGTTTTAGTTGTTATTAATGTTTGTTTATTTTATCATATTATAAATTATAAATATTAACTATAGGCTTGTAGAAAAGTACACCTTTAGTGGCTTAGTACCCTACTGTACAACATTTTATCCTTATAAAAATCAGAAATATTAAAATATAGACCTTGGGTAGCTAGGCTAAAAATTCTAAAAATCAGAATTTGAATAAAGGAAAAGATGGGGGTGCACATGCATAAAAAATCACTTTGTATTTCGTGATGTTTTTTAATATTTGTATTAAAGTAACTTATTTTACTATCAGGGTTATTGAAGGTACATTTAAATTATAAAAACATTGCATTCATTTAATTCATTTTTAACTCCTTGTCTGCTGACACATATTTAAGTGCCATGCAACAATAATGTACAGTTAGAACTTATATTATAGTTAGAATTATATTATAGCTATTATATTATTAATAGTAGAAATTAATTAGTTAGGTCACTGTACCTGTTCGCTGTAGTGGGATTTTTTAGCAGATCCACTATTTAGTTTATAGCTTTATCAAGGTTGAATTGTTTTAAACAAAATTGTATAACAAACTCATCTTTACCCAACAAGTTAAAATAATCAATGCATGGTTGAAATTTAATTATTTAGTCTTCGAACACACATATTAAACACCACTATTACTCGTTTAAAATCAGACGAACCGCTATCTTCAGCAATTAGTAACACATTATGAACAATTTGAGACATATTGAGTATTAAAATAAGCACCAATAACAGTTAATTAAAATAAATAATTATACAACACAATAAAAAATACAATTTGAAGCTAGTCATTACTCGTTAGCACTATACTGGCCATAGTATAACGAACAAGGAATATATAAACTATTAACTAATAAACTATGCTACTGACTACAATTAGTCAGCACTTCAGCATATATTTTGTATAGGGCATAACACAAATCTCAATAATTGAATAAAATTAGATGTTATTAATTATTACTGCAGTATTACCACATTTGTATTGAAAAAACAGCATAACCGGAAGATTGTGGTTTAACGGAATTATTACAGACAGAAGTCTGTCGGTTAACAATTTGAACGAAAAATAATTATTGTTCATTTTAACCGGAGTTTATAAGAACTGGCTATCCGTAAAATTTTAAGAGTGGCCGTTGGTTTGCATCAATTTGTTAAACTTTCTAAGTCATCAAAATGTATAAATAGAAAAAATACTAGATTCCATAATTATAACAAGGATTGAGTATTTAAATACAAGAATAAAATATCTTTATTCTTTATATTTACTTTTTAGTAAAATAAAAAAAATTTAAAAAAAATACAATGGCTCAAGCAAATAACAAGTAACCATTTTTTCTTAAACATAACTTATTAGTTAAGAAGTTTGAACATTTTGAGTTTCTGATTAAGTCAAGCTCTTGATGGACCATCTATCTGCATTGAGTGTAACACTTCATCCAAAAGTTGTAATGCGCGATGTAAATGAACCTTATAATAATAATTGTAAGTATAAATTAAAGTTATTTGTTGTATTATTATTGTATAACAATAAATATAATATAATCATTTTAAAACTACATACTTCTATCCAGCATGGAGTCTCTTTAATGTTACTTCGTTGATAGTCGGAACCCCAACCTTTTACAAAACTTAATCTTAAAATGCACAATCTTCTTAAATCGTCTACTCCAATACCAGCTGCAGCACTCAAGCCTTTAACAAAAGTTAAAAAATTTAATTAGAAATTCCATGATAGGCTGTAGTAAATTTAGTGAATAACAGAATCTCATACTTATAGCTGGAGCAATACCTCCCACATTATGAGGTCCTACTAGGTGTCCTGCAACTGCTGCTGCCTGTGCAACAGCTGCATTTTGAGCTGTTTCGGCTTGTTGACATATTTGCTTATAACAATACCGAAGATCAAAAACCTAAATATTTTAAAACATGACATATCATATCAATAAAAACAAAAATATCATTTATCAGTTATCAAAATATACTCAATACATACTTTAATGTATGCATGAGGATAAACTTTATGGACTGCATCTCCTGGCGCTCGGCCAGCTTCTTTATCTAAATAATATGACTGCACAAAAACTGAATTACCACTCTGACATTTTAACCAAACATCTCCTTCTCCATATAGATCTAGTAGGATACCTTTCCCAATATGTAATCTGTAAAGACCATTATTTATGAATCTTGTAAATCACAAGCTTACACTAATAACTAATATTATAACTTATTTTTACCTAGCTTTTTCACTTTGTTCTGTCCTTTGAACATTACTAAGGGCTCCCAGACAAAATCGATCACCACCAGAGGGATCAACATAACCATCAACAATGACGTGAGGGCAAGTAGATGCAACCTTAAATGTTTCTCCAACTTGAGTGTCTAATTCAAAGTAAGCTATTGAACACCAATATTCAGGAGCAGGCTGAGATGATAATAAACCACTCAATCTCATTTCAGACACTACCCCTAGATGAACAATATAATAACATTCAAGAAATATTTAAATATAATAAAACTCTAAAAGGGTAGATATTAAATATATTAACAAAAAAGTGGATGTGGTGGTTGTATTGTATGAGTATAGGTAAGTGTGATTTGTACTGTTTGATTACCTGTTGTTGTATTAGGAATCAGGGCGGAAAGTCTTTGATAACCATGAACTGTCATTGTTCGATTAGATACTGTAGTATGTTAAATAAAAAATATTACTCAGTTTATTAAAAATAATTGTATAAAAGAATAATATAATTACATAAATTGTCTTCCTCTTGTCCTGAGAACATACTGGGATTCCGTAATAGCATGTTTGTTGGTTCTATAACAAAAAAGGTTATAAAATATTAGTATATACTTATTTATACAATTAGCAAAATGTTTTTATTAATTTATCTATTCTTTACTAGACACAAAAGTGTGTACATAACTAATAAATATAGTTTAATAGTTATATATTTTCTATATTATATAGATACCTATATTCAAAAGATTTATGTTATATATTTAAGTTATGTTATAATAATATCTAGTACTTACCATTAACTATAAAAACAAATAAAATAAATAATAACACAAAACATATTCAACAGGTTAAATAATGTAAGCAAATTAAAAAATATGAATTAAAAACCTTAAGAAAAAAAATGTTTGATATAATTTTGCTGACGTATATAACTTAACAAAGATGTGATAAACAATAGTTATTGACTAAAAATAAAATAAGAAAATAAAAATTACTAAGAAAAAATGCAGCTAATATTTTAAGGAATATTTTTCTTAACTAATTATTAAAATATATTTTGAATTTTAAATTGAAGACTTAATTTTATTAATGTTATATTATAAATGAATACATTAAAAACAGATAGAAACTTTCTAAAAAAAAAAACCAGAAATAATTAAATAATGGAAAATTGAAAAGGTATATGTCATTGAGAGCATCCAGCATTTTTAAATAATTTCTAAGATTATACCCGATATACCCACAGTTTTGGCATTATTATGGAACTATTTTTCAAAATCTAAATTAAATGATGACACTTGAGCTTAAGACATAAATGATCATATAATATAAGCAGTTATATCATTAAAAATTATATCAATAGCTATTTGATAGGTGCAAACTAAAGAGAATGTAAATGATAAATAGACAACAATTTTAAAAAATGGCCAAAATTACACCTTAATACAGATAATAATAATAAATAAATAATTAGCTTTTTTTCATAATTTAATTTTAATATTTATTTATTAGTATCATATTATATTAGGGTATTTCAGAACCCAAGTTAACGTATTATTAGTAAAGTAACTTACTATGGGAAGGCATATGTGATGGTGTACTCGGCATCCAATTGTTACACTGTTTAGTCTTAACCTGTGCATGAGAGCTTATACCAATTTGATGGCTAGTACATTGTTGCTCTAGAAGTGTAGGCCGCAACAAATCATTATCTCCTACAAATAATTATATTCTATTAATAACTACACGTGCAAAACTATAATAAAATTCTAAGACTTAAAATAATTAATCTCAATACTAAATATTTGGAAATATAGAAAATATTAACCTATGATTACCATGCAATTAATAGTTTATGAATTTAAATATATTTTCATAGTTAATTCTTACCAGTAGCTTGAGGGACAGTTGATTGTTGAGAAATATCAGTGGCTGGATTTTGTTGTTGATATAAAGGAGGTAAGTGATGTTGTACAGTCACAGCCGGGCTGTTTCCAGATGCATCACTGTCCATATTGGAACTGCTAACTTGACTAGAATCAGGTGGCGAGGGAGACATTCCTTCCCCACTAGTTGTATACTCTCTATAGCCAATTATCTGGCCAGAACCATTAGTAGATGTACCACTTTGTAGCGATAAACCACTTAAATCTAAATTGTTAATAGACTTAATAAATAATCATAATAACATAAATAAATATTTAATATTAACCTATGCTTGGTGACACAATCCGTTCATAATGGTACGGATTAACACATACAGAATCACATTTTAAGTCAAAAGCATATCGACAAAACTTTAAGTGTTTGAGTTCATTTTTATGTAAATTTGGCCATCGCCAGATTCTTGCATATATTACATGCGGAAAAAATTTACGCCCAGCTACCTATAACAAAATAAAATTTAGATTTTAAATAATAATCACTATACAGGGTGTAACAGATAGAACTGACTTTTGGAATAACTTTTGTTCCAATAAATATTTTTTAATTTTTTTTTTATTTATCATTTGTAAACCCTAGCGCTACATGTACAATAATTTTATTTTTATCTTTAATTTAAGTACTGAAAATAAAAAAAATTTAAGTTGATTTAATTTGTTTTAAAAATTTTCAAAATAGCCATTTTGTAAAACTAATTATTAAAAAAATTTTGATGTTGAAATTGTTATTATTGAATAATCCATAAATGAGATATAAGTCCTCAAAGTTATATTATTTTTTGGAGGTGCTATATTTTTGTTTGTAAAGACCAGTAGTTCATAAGTGCAAGTGTACAAATACACAAAAAAAGTTATTCTAAAAGTCAGTTCTATTGGTCACACCCTGTATATGCAAGAGGTAATTAATTACTGTTTGAGATATTTAATTTCTAAAATGTTAATTAGAATCTGCAAATACTAAGTACATTTTGGCTTTGCTAATAATAAATGTATTCAATAAAATGTACTAGTAAACTAAATTTTTCAATTGTCAAATCCTCAGATATGAAAAAATTCAAATATAATTACTCACTTGTAATCGCCCGTCTAATGTTCTTTGTATTGTAACACAGTTACTTGGAAGTGAACCACTTGTGGTTATAGCTACAATAAGACTATCTAATTCTTCTCTTTTTTCCTAAGTTATTAATAAAACAATAATTATTTATAAGCTACACAATTATAAGAATATATTGAATTGGATATTATCATAATAGTATATCTAGATATTAAGATCTCATCTACAAAAAATTACAACTTACATTAGGCAGTTTAGATAATAGCAAAACATAATTTTAATTTTCCATTAAATACTTACCTTTAACTTTTTAACCAGTGACTCAATGGCTCGTTTGGCAAATACTTCTTTTTCCCATCCTTGTCGATGGCACATCAAACTGTGTACTATACTCAAACAAGCGTCAGCTGACGTCGGTACAATAGTTGGTTGAGTTTCTCCGGCTAAAATGTATAAAACAAATTAGGTACTATGATAAAGAAATACAACTACTCCAGACTGCGCAACAGTTAAATTTTTAACATTCTTTTTGAAATGTTTTGTTGTAGTAAATTTACGACAGAAAAATAAAAATGAAAACGACAAAACATGACAAGGGATGCAGACTTCTTTAATCACAGTTGATTTGAGGTCGAATAACTCTGCAAGGGACTTCATAATAGTTGTATCTGTGTAGTGAACCTGTTCAGACGTATTTTGTACCAGTGCAGTATGTAACTGCTCTCTTTCTGTTTGGGTACATTCGTCTTGGAACTTTGAAAAGCTCAAACTACAACCGTGACGTCGCGGAAAATAGGTCTCATGTCATGAGTTGACGCTTACGGTCGCTTAAAAAATCGAGGTAGTGCAATGAAAGCGTGAGCGCTATTTCCCTAAGTGAATGCTCAAATGTGAAATAGTAAGAGATTTCGTGATAATTTATGATATTAATTTGACGATAGCTGTCGTAAACCGTTTCACAACTATTAAAAAGTTCAATATAAGTCTCAAACTTTTATATTTTTAGCTGTAATTTGTTAATAAAATCGTAACAAATTCAAAACAAAAAACGTATAAAAAAAATAAAAACTGAGAACGTCGGAAAGTTCACGCCATCAATATTCAAGTTCGTCTAGATGCCTACCTGTGAGTACTTATTTCTAAACAAACGATACAAAGAGTTTATAATAAGCGTAAGCACTAATAAGTAAATAAGTGCCCATGTCGAAAGCACCTAAAGTGTATAATTATTATTTTTGTGTATATTTTTTCGTCTATCAACATTGGTTTAATCATATTATTTTATACTGTTATATAATAATAGAATATAAATCCTATAACGGGTTCTAAATTAAATGACATTTTAAACTCAATAAGCAAATTGAAGTTAACACAAACTAAATAAGTTAATGCAGTCAATGATCAAAGTAAGACATTAAAATAATTTACTAAAAAATGAATAGCCTAAATACAAAATTTGATATTCTTGAAAATAAGTTCTCAAAATTCGAACCAGAAAATACGCATTTAAAAATTTGTTTTTACTTATTTGAATAAGATTATATTTTGCTTAAACAAAAATCACGTTTACTAGTTTTTGAATTAGAACCATTAAATTAATTATATGACCTACAATAAGAGATAATAACTTAATTGATTTTAATTTACGGGAACATAATTCGAAAAAAGATTTATTTTACAATATCGGTTTAAATCTTCGAACGATCAAATCTCACAGTCTTGGGAAACCAGTATCGCTCATTTTCTCTGAAAATTACACATATTTGTTCCTCCGAACTGGGCTTTAATAATTATAATGTATAGAGATGTGACCGTAATGTAAATACTAGAAGTCTCTCTAGAGTAGGTGGTGTTCTAATTGTCATCAATAATACATTATATTCAGAATTGTTAATCAGATCTTCATGTGTATAAGAAATCATATTTATTTTAATAAAATAAGATTATAGAATATGAACTGTGAGTTTCGTGTATTTTCCTATCAACTCATCAGTACATTTGTATACTTCTTATTATGATATTGTCGGTTATATGGATAATAATTACCTGAATGCTGAATTTTTAATATTTGGTGATTTTAATTTACCTTTGGCAGCTTTTACTAACACAAATTCTATTTTTTTTAACAATTTATCTTTTATAAATTGTAAACAAATTAATGTTTTAAATAAAAATAATAATTTACTCAATTATGTCATAACTAACTCAGAAAGATTATTAAGCATGCAATACTTTCAATAAAAACTGAAATCGCTATTAAATTGGATTATGAATAAATTATTGACAAATTTACAGACACAAAAGCAAGAAAAATTCCGTTATAAATAAAATAATTTTAAATTCTTTTATTTTATTTTTATTATTATTTACTATTATTTTGAAGTAGGTACCTCCTAATAATTAGTAAATTTCAAATTGATTTGTTTCTATAGTATTATAAGGAAGTGAAAATTATATACTTGTGGTTAAAAATGTTATTTCCTGTTGTGCTCGAAATCTAATTATTATAGTTCATCACATTTTTCCGAATCTCATAAAAAATAATAAATCTGTGAGTGTGGCACAGTCCCACCCAGGAGGCGCGTTGCTAGAGTCCGGTCTCGGGATAAAAAATGGTTGTATACGCCATACGGCTCTGGGATGACCAAATGATGGTAACCACCTCTAACAAAACGGCTATTATATGCAATAGAACGTACTTGTTTGGCTAGCTAGCGGCTGTTCCATTTGTGTTGGTCGAGGAGTTTGCGTATACTGTTGTGACATTATAACGCGCGTGTCGGTATCTATTTGTCGGTTTTCGAAATTAATTAATCCGTAATTGCACCACGGAATTAAATAAAACAACAAAGAAACGTGGGATTTTTTTGTTATGCGTCGGATAACCTCCTAACGCCAAAAATTCACACCACAAACGACACAAACGTTGGGTTGTTCAGGTTGTTGTCAATGTTGTGGTCGGTTTATTTTTCATCATTATACTTCTGATGGGCGTGTTTTTGTTAAGGGTTTCTCAAACGCAATTTGCTCGGGAGTTGGCGCGCGTATTTACGTGAACAGGTGGTGATTTTGTGTGAATTGACCATTGAACTATATCAGGGGTGGCCAAACGGTCGATCGCGGACAATTTCAAAGTCGATCATGTTAGAATTTATTTTTAGGGACACGCGCACGAATTGTTATCGAATTTTCGATAAGTTTTATCTGTTTAATTTTAATCTGGTTTCGTGTGTCAAATGTTCTACAAAATTTGAATCTGAAATTATAAAAATTAAATCAGATATATTCCTCAAAGCTTGAGGTTCTGAAACAATTTTTTGGAATTTACTGAGTGAAGAAAAATATCCGGGTTTGAGGAATGCAGCTTTGCAGTTACATAGTTATTTTGGATCTACATATTTGTGCGAAACAGCATTTTCTCACATGAAAATGATAAAAACAGAATTTCGATCTACGCTCTCTGATTACCATTTGGAGCAGTGTCTTCGATTAGGAGTTAGCAACTATTCGCCAGATTACGACCAATTGGTCAACGACATGCAATGTCACACTTCAACAATGGCCAGATCAACAAAATAATATGTTAATTAAACTTATCTAATTAGATTTTAGAAATTATTATTTATTATTATATTATTTTTAGTAATTAGTAATTAGTTAATAATACTTATTGTATGTTTATATGCACTTATTCAATAATAAAAATTATTTCTATAAAAGTCGATCCTTAAAAGTGAAATATATTTTTAGTAGATCGTGACCAAAAAAAGTTTGGCCGCCCCTGAACTATATGATACCTGGAATGCTCACCAAGCAGTGTTGCTTGAGAGAGAATGTTAGAACGAGATGGGACTACTAATGGTGTTACTATCTTTGTCTTGCACATAGCGCATATGACGCATATAATATTCATTTACCTCGATATTGTTTTAGTTTGATTCTTAAAATTTGTATCTCCTTATTTACCTATCTCAGTTATATTTACATTGGTCTTATGGCTGGTGAGCATTCCAGTTATCATATAGTTCAATAGAATTGACCGAACGGTGTCCAGGAATGGAGGGGAACATACGAGAGTAAGAATGGTATACAAGCCGACCACCCCACAAACCGTGTCAGTCGACGTTTTAGTAATACGAGTTAACAAACTAAGTCTACTATCATGTTGGTCCCCGAGCAATATTCCATGTTTTTCGGAGGTTCAGACTTTTGATAATATGGGGGGGGGAGTTGCGCAAAGAACTTAAGTTACCATTGCGGCATTGCGCCATGGTTCAGTGCAGGAATTTTAAGGCATTTTGAGTATTTAAGGGTTATTATTTAATTTTAAAACTTCAATTAGCTATAGCTTGAAAACTAACTTCGTGCGGCAAATTCTGATTTCACCAACATTTTTTTCACCCAAAAAATTACGAAGTACACCAAAAGAATTGCAAAAAAAGGGGTGCCCGGTAGAAAAGTACCCCGACGGGCTAGTGACAACTCGCTGCGTATTCGTCTAGAGCAGAGGTTCCCAAACTGTGGGTCGCGATTACATTTTTGGTGGGTCGCGCTATATTTTTAAATAATACATTAATACATACTCTTCGTTGATGTTCCAAGTTAACCCATCCGTGTCAAAACGACGCAACCTGATTAATAGTTATTGAAAATATAGCAACTGAATTCATAAAAAAAAAGTCATTCATTGATATTGTGGATCACCAAATTTTAAAAAATTCCCAAAATGGGTCGTACAATAAAAAGTTTGGGAACCTCTGGCCTAGAGTCTTAATTCGCATTCCACAGCCGTCTACACGTCGCTAGGATTGATGTGCAAGTCTAACTTGCTCTGCCTAAACGCACCTTCATATTTCTGATAGAATATCGATCCCAATTCATAGGTTTCTAGAAATTTGTGTCATAATTAACGCACAGTTAAATTGTATGTACGCTGTTGCCTGTCAAACAATTTAAAAATAGTGATGACCAAACTAGAGGACATCAATGTAGTTTAATTACTATATCATTATACTACCTGCAACACGTCTATCCAAAATATGTACCTATTCGAATGATTTTTTTCACAATTATTCGAATAAAAATTAAGTAATTTTTTTTTAATAATTTACTAATCAAAAGTTTTATTGATTTTCATTAGGTATATAATTTTAAATGCTGCAGCTTGTTCTGACGCTTCGCGAATACGAGGAGCATATTATAGCCATAGCGTGATTTGCACGGCACACTAGAAATACATGCACATGCACATGTCATACACCCAAACACCATTTAGTTTTTGGATATAGACATGTAGCTATTATTGTATATAATATAATATATTATACTATAAGGTACATATTATGTTGTCTCTCATATTTATAAGTTCAAATATAAAGGTATAGGCTTGTAGCTATAAAAATTAAAAATTATCTATTTGATATTATGATATCTAAACATCGAAAACGTGTTTTATCAGATGTACTTTGTACTGCGTAAACTTTAAAGATTATCTCATGATATTACTTGTGTTGTGTTGCCTCTATTAGTTGTTCTATGCGCGAGTGTATGCATGTGTGACAGTGGTGTTTAGTTTAATTTAAAATATCAATTTATTCAAATAATAATGTTTTAAAATTATCCGAATACATTTTTATTCGAATAACACCCTACTCTGATTATACAGTACACTATCACCCGAGTAACCCTGTTCTTAAGGGTATTATATTGAAGATCACATAATAGCGGAGTACGAGTTGAAACAATTGAATTATTATGATTTATCTATAAAGAAGGTAATTATACCTAGGTATAGTAAATCCAATAAATAATGTTACTTAAAAATGTAGAGATGACTGTTATCTCTACTTCACGATTCATACTCGACTGCTTGGCTATGCCAATGATTTATATTATCGTACTCTACGTTCATGTGTTCTGTTTACCTAAGCAAATTTGTTGAGTGCGACATAAATTATGCGTCAGTATTCTGTAAATCGTTACACTATGCATCCTTACTATGTGATATACAGAAATATGATTAAAAATTTACAAAAATCAAAATATAAAATATTTTATAATTTATATGCCTCAATATACTTGTATACTATACCAGGCACATTAAGTTGGTAAATAGTAATTGTTAATGGTAGATGTAGGCAGTGGCGCAACTAGGTGGGTGCAAAAAGGTCTTTAGCACCCCCCGTTTTTATATCTAACTTTTATTATTTTATTGAAATACCATGAATGTAATGTTTTATATATTATGATAAATTTCCTGAAAAAATATTTAATTATTTGGCCGTAAGTCTTATAATATAATTCATTATAATTCATTCCATACACGGATATTCCCATAATATTGTTAGACAATTAACGATAAGGACAATACGGAGAAATATATTGCTTACGTGCTATTTTTAGCCAATAGGTCGTATCAAAAAGCACTATAACTCAATAGTATAATATTATACTATATATTATATATCATGTACACTGCGGTGGACTGCAATTATACTGGTAAACCCGCATGAGTTCTATAATAATGTTTTATTGGGTAAATCTTTATTATACAATCTTTAATCTTACATTAATGATTAATATTAAGTCTTGTTGACCATCAACTTTGAAGACGTGAAGTACTTATTCGAGTGTCTGTTGTGTTATTGAGTTAAGAAATTTACGATTTACTTGTTGGTTGTTAATATTTATTAAGATACTTTAAAATGTTCAGTTTATTTAAAAACATACAAATGTAAACTTGGATGACCCAAGTGTGTCTTGTTCGTCGGGTACGTCAAAAAATGACATAGGTGTTAATGATTTGGGAACTCTAAGTACTGGTCCTCGTCATCCAGTTCTAGCAGTAAGTATCAATTAAATTTTAACCTAATTAAGTCGAAACACTAAATTCTAAACATATATTTATGTGCTATTTAGTCATATAAAAAAAGTCAACTTGGAAAACAATTAAGATCATTTCGTAGTCAATGGTTTAATGACTTTGAGTGGTTAGAATATAGCATTGAGCGAAATGCTGCATTTTGTTATGTATGTCGGATTTTTAGTACAGGAAACTGTACCCAGGATGTATGGACTCATTCCGGATTTGATAATTGGCTAAAAGTAATATTATAAATAATTTACCAATGCAACTATTATTATTAATATTAGCTTGGTCTATTTTAAATATTTAATATAATTTTTTTTCAGTTTGGTACAAAAGTAAATGGTCATTTCCCTCTAAAAACTATCTGACAAATGTAGAGAAAATGAATTTATATAAAAAAACAAAAGAAACAGGATCTGTAATAACACAAATATCATCTTTCCATAAAGAAGAAAATAAGAAAAAATAGAAAATATATGTCTTATTTAATTGAAATTGTATTGAATTTAGCCAAGCAAGGTATTTCATACAGGGGGCATGATAAAAAACGTGATTCTTTAAATCAAGGTAAAATTGTATAAAAAATTAAAAAATAATGATTTATTTTGTGTGATTGATAACAATTAACTATGTATATTGTCTTAGGTAATTTTAAAGAATTATGCAATATTGTGTTTTCAAAATTTATACCAGATTTTGAAAATTTTTATAATAAAAAAAATAGTCAAACAAGTTGAAAAGTATAGGAAGAAATTATAGGAATCTGTGCAGATCTTGTTACACAGACAATTATTGACAATATTGTTGAAACTGGACATTTTGCTTTAACAGTGGATGAAGAGCCAGGTACAATAGTTTTTAATTTACTCATCTAAACAATCAGTATCATAATAAATATTTTAGCTGTGTTCCGTAAATGTATTATATATATATTAGTTATTTACTAACAAAATTATGAAATTAAAATGTATCTTTATGTAACTGAAATTTTAGCAAAAAAAAAGTATTATAAATTTATTTTCTTTTATTTATGTGAAGTGTGTTAATATATATTTTAAAATTTTGGGTTATCGAGCATTGCAGGCTCATGTGAAGGGGGTGTGGGGGGCGAAGCCTGCGGATCTGTGGTGCATTCACATATTTAGCACCCCCTGTTTTAGAGGTCTAGTTGCGTCTATGGATGTAGGCCCAGTACTAGGTACTCTAGTATGGGTGTATAAACTTCAAATTGTATATAAAAACTTGATTTTATAATATTATAAATACATCTTATGTTTAAATTAAGGAGCCAATACCTCGACATCGTTTTTAAAATAATGTTGAAATATGGTTCACAATTAATACCAAATTCCATTATCAAATATTACCTACTCAATTTAATTAATACTATTTGTCAATGAATAACAATAGTAGTTTTAATGTCAATGTCATATTTTATCTATTAGTATTTTAAATTCAAATTGTAAAGCTTTATGACTAAAAATGATAAAAGCTTAATGACTCCACAATTAACAAAATACCCAAATCAAGTTTTTTTCCAAATAATAACTGTTACATAAAATAGTTAGGTATACAGGATATCCCACGAGGATTTACCCATTGGAATATCTCCTAAAATAATAAATATATCTATTATTTTTTTATCAGACACAGAACAAGGATTACATAATATATTTGATTTTGTTCATTTGTTTATTTTTGAAACAATTTAAGATGCTTATTTTATAGTTTATTTTTCTCAAAAATGTTGACCTTTCAACATTTGATCTATATTAACCTAATGGTAATCATTTTTTTAGTTTATTGGTAAAACAGCAAATAACTGGTTTTTGTCCAAGCGGTGAGTGTCCCTATACTAAGCTAATGAGTATATCCTCATGAAATACTCTGTATAATAAAAACTTATTTACCCTTTTGTTTATTTGCATCAGTATAAGAATAACCAGCAGTTTCACCAGTTTTACGTCCGAATAAACCGTTCAAGTTGGGCCCATCTTTGTGTTTCCCTGTATGGCACTGAGAGCATTTAGTTTGGAATATCTTGAAATTACATTAGTATTTAATAATAATTAAGTTTAAATAATAAGTGTACCTGAAAATACTTACTTTGGCTCCTTTTTCTTCGTCACCCATTTTTGTTACTTAGGTTTATGAAAATTAAATACCTGTAAACATTTTAAAAATCAAAACGTGACTCAGGATAAAACCTCAAAAAAAAAAAAAAAAATCAAATTTCCAAAAGTAAATGGCATTAAAAAAAAGCTCATATCATACATATCAATACAGATATTATGCATAACAGCAAATGCCACTATTATTGCTTGTGTGTTTTTAAAGCTTAAGGTTATTTCACTGCTAAGCACAGGGAATCTTTGTTATAGAACTCCAAAACATCTATAACATTGTAATGAATAACATTATTATCTTAAATTATATATATAAAAAAAAAAAATCAGGTAATGTTATTTATTTCATCAAATAAAACTAGTAAATGTGGCGAGGAGCAGTGGCTGAAATAAATCACGTGATGTGATTGAGAATAAGCAATGGCTGCTGCCTCTAGTACTAGGATGGGTGACCACCCGGGTTCGTAGTGCGCAAAAACCTTGCCACACATACCTACACATGTTCCTAAACGACTGTACAACCGTCCTAACCCTTTAAGTAATAAAAATAAAAAATAGTAAATTGCAGATTAAATGTATTAAAATAAACAATATAATAATTAATAGATAATGATCTGGGCTCAGAACTTCACGCATTTGCATATTTTTTTGGAAGCTGTACACTCAAAATCTGATTCCACACAAATTAATTTCATGGTGCTTACAATAGAAATACAAAAATTTTAAACATATTAATATGTTTATAGTTTAATATAAATCAGCAACAAACAAATTATCGATACTATACAGAGTATTAATTATGCATTTGTTATGATTGGCTTGGTATTAATTAACATTTTTAATTTTTCTATTAATAAAAATAAGTACATATTATACTGCATATTTGCGCTTTTTTTTTTTTGTGCAACCATATTTAGAGCCCTGAATGGTGGACCATAAATTAAAATATATTATTTTGAAAATGGATGAATTTAAATCTACTCCATATTCTCCAAACAAATAATATTAACCTTGCAATAATATTTCTAGTCCTGATGTGGCTTTCATTGTATAACTGCTGGTTTTGTGTGGTAGGGGTCAGCAGAGGAGTCATAAGGTAGGGCCTCACTTTATAATCACTGCCACCTGACAGATATCCTTTTATGACTCCTAATAATAATAATAATAATAATAGTATATTACAAATCAAAAAGACAGTACAAAAGTTAGGTATATATAAGATAAATTACAAAGATTTGCAACTCTCCTATAAGCATAGCTTGTGATGGGGAGTTTTAATTGTGTTCAATTATTGACAATTTAGATACATATTTCTAAAACAAAATTTTCATAATTACATCATATGTTATATATCGATAATCATAAATCTATTTGTGTAAGATCAACATTTTTTAAATACAATTTCAAATCTTTTACATTTTTAAAATTACATATATTTATTTTAAGTATTCTACATAATCTGATTGCAATTGAAATAGCACTTTTAATGCCAAACTGCTTATGGTACAGAGGAACATATAGATTAATATTAGTTTTATAACGCGTATTATAAATATGATCAATATGAACAGTATTATTTTTTAAATTATGATATGTGAGTAATAAGTTCTTATAATATAAACATTTAATATTAAGTAGATTAAAAATATTGTATACAAATTCATTATTGGTAAGCCTTGGTAAATTTAATATAAATTTGATTAAATTATTTAAAGTAATATTTAAAGAATGAATATGAGACTCATACGCTTGTCCCCAAAAAACAATACCATAACATAAAATAGATTGTACTAAAGCTAAATAGATTTTACGTTTCATATCAGTATTAAATATATATCTCAAATCATGAAATACATAAAAAAATTTACGAATAGTATTTGTAAGAATATTAATATGGTAATTCCACTTAAATTTATAATCCACGGTGAGGCCTAGGTACTTAATATAATTAGAATTCTCTAGAATAACACAATTAACACAAATACCAGATCAGGGGGTGGCTATAGTTCTATTCACTTGAAGTCAGCAAAAGGTCGGGTAACATAGTAACCATTTATGACTAAACAAAAATCCCAGTATTGATTTATGTTTGTTACACTGTAAACTGATGATACAGAAAATATTATTATCATTATTATCTTACCGGCATTATTATTACTCAATGATAAGACATCATTCATCAACTTTACTGAGTCCACATTTACCGAAGACTAACGTTTGTCACTTATGTGTTACGTCTTATGTGCTAAAGTTTTAAAGTTAGTATTTTGTTAGTTCTGTTGTTAACTTGTATACCATTATGCCGAGTTGTTATATTTGTGGTCGTACGAGAAATTCTGGTAGCAAAGATCTTGGAATAAGTTTCCATCAGTAAGTACCTTTAAGTTTATCTAATAAATTAATTTATATGTTTGTTTTATAATGTACCTAATGGCTAATTTTATTTATTGTTATTATTGTTTGTTTGAACAAGTAAATGAAGATTGTTGCAAAATAGTTGAAGAAATATCAAGGGCATTAGGAGAAACTGTATCAGTCGTATCGGCGTATCGTTCAAAATCAAAAGTGCCAAATAAATCTGGAAAAATCGTAGCTGTTTTAAATAGCTATAAAAACAAAAAAAATCTGATGGAGCTGTCAAGAAAGAAAAAATTCAAAGCAAGTAGTGTCAATGCAAAATGGAACGATGAAGGTATATATATTAACAATTATCTTACACGAACAAATAACATTTTATTTTATAAAACTAGAATGTACGCAAAGGCTCATAATTTTAAATATGTCTGGTTTAGAGATAGTAAATTATTCTTAAGAAAAGATGAAAATAATAAAGTCTTCCTCATAGAAGACGAAAATAGTCTAAATAATATTTCATAACTGATATCTGTAGCCAATTAAATTGTAATCTTTTTTTTTTTTTCTTAGTTAATGCAAGTTATAGATTCCGTTGAAAAAAACTTATTATATAATACTAATTATTTCCTTACAATATCTGAATTTATGAAAAAATATAACATTTGTAATAATCAATCAATTTTAATGATATGTGTTAATATTAGGAGCATAAATGCTAATTTAGATGAATTACTATTATTTTTGCAAAATGATTCTTATTTTAATTTAGATGTAATTGTCTTAACGGAAACCTGGCATGACCCAAATAATTGTAGTTATTTTATACCGGGATACAAAACATTTTATTCTACTATGAAAAGAAACCAGAATGAAGGTATAATTGTTTTTGTTAAACACCATTTAGATATTGATTTACATGAATATAATTTATGTGAAGCGAATATTCTGAAGTTAGTTATCAATAATTATGTTGTACCTTTAAATCTACTTTGTATATACAGGTCTCCCACGGGTATAATTAATGAATTTTTGACTCGTTTAGAAGCAATACTACTGTCAGATAAAGACATCGTTGATAAAAACATGACCATCCTATTAGGTGATATTAATATAAATATAATAGGTAATAATAATGTTGAGAATGATTACCTTGACTTGTTATCATCAAATGGTTTTATCTCTCTTATAAACGTATACACGAGAGTTCATTCGGGTATTAGTAATAACTCTTGTATCGATCACATATTTATCAAATCAAATAAAATTAAAAAAAGCCTTAATGACTTTGAAGCTGGTGTACTTCAAACAGATTTTTCTGATCATTACACTACTATTATATCCATACCGAAAATAATTAAAGAGACACAAAAATCAGCATCTTTCGAGTATATTAATTTTAAAAAGTTAAATGATTTGTTAAATATTGTGGATTGGTCTGACTTATACAGTAATGGTGACGTAAACGAGTCACTGGATTTTGTATATGCACGTATTCTTGATGCTTTAAATAAATCAAAGAGTCTTAAAGTACTAAATTCTAAATCTAATCGTATTAAAAATTGGATGACATCAGGTTTATTATGTTCGGTTCGAAAAAAACAAGAATTATCTCTAAAAACAAAAAAACATCCATACAATAAAAATTTAATAAAGTATTATAAGAATTACAGAAATAAACTAAATTATGTTATTAAAATGGCAAAAATAAATTATTATAATGATCAATTTCAACATGTTTCTAGAGACCCTAAAAAGACCTGGAAATTAATAAATGACTTAACTAATAATCCTAATACTGATAAAGATATCATAAAACGATTAAATTATAATGGTAATCTAATTGATGCTCTAAAAGAACCGCTAACTGCATCAAACAATTTAAATATGTTTTTTTCCACTATAGGACAGAATCTAGCTAATAACATAAAAAAATGTTTCGATGAAGTTTCTGATGTGACATCACCTGCGATTAATTTCAACAATTTATTCTCGGTAAAAATAAATTCGAAGGAAATCTTGAATATAATACAACATTTTAAAGACAATGTAGCTTGTGGTTTTGATAAAATTAGTGTAAAAATTATAAAAAACATAGCTCCTCATATAATAAATCCTTTAACGCATGTTTTTAATTTAAGTCTAAAATTAGGTGTTTTTCCTGATAAACTAAAAATAGCGATAATCAAACCTCTACATAAAGGTGGTGATAAAGAGAACATGAACAATTACCGACCGATCTCTATGTTGAGTAGTTTTTCAAAAATTTTTGAAAAATTAATTAAAGCTCGTTTGTTAGATTACCTAGAGAAAAACAATTTTCTTTCTAAAAACCAATATGGATTTAGACCAAATAGAAGTACCGAAGATGCGTTATACACTGTGACAGAATTTTTATCTAACGCACTCGATAAGGGTGATAAAGCATTAGCCATATTTTTAGATTTGGCGAAAGCTTTTGATACCGTAGATCACAGTTTATTATTTAAAGCTTTCAGTAGTTTTGGTATAAATAAAATTTGTTTAAACTGGTTTAAGAGTTATCTTAATAAGAGGAAACAAATTACAAATATAAATGGGTTTTTAGGGCAGGAAAGTGAAGTTGTATATGGTGTACCTCAGGGAAGTATTCTTGGTCCAATTTTATTTATTATGTATATAAATAGTCTATGTGATATGAATGTCGATGGTAAAATAGTCGTATATGCAGATGATACCTGTTTGTTAGTATCAGGGTCAAATTGGGAAAATCTAAGACAAAAAACGGAAATAAATTTTAAGAAAGTAATTAAGTGGTTAAATACCAAAAAACTGTCCTTGAATTTTAACAAAACTATGTTTATGGTTTTTTCAATACAAAATATTTTACCACCTTTTGATGAATTTATTTTCCATGAATGTTTAAATGCATCGACTTGTAACTGCCCAAAAATCAATTTAGTGAATAGAATAAAATATTTAGGATTAATATTCGACTGTAACCTAAAATGGAATTTTCATATAAATAGTTTGTTAGTAAAATTGCGTTATTTAATGTTTAAATTTCATAAATTAACATATTTAATTTCTTCGCATACTATGAGGATAGTTTATTTTTCATTATACCAATCTATATTACAATATGGTATGGTAATTTGGGGTGGTGCATCTAAAAATGTTCTACAACCATTAAGGGTACAACAAAACAGTATAGTTCGTATATGTTTGAGAAAGGAAAATCTCATTGGGTCTTCCTTTTCAAACTATAGAGAGTTTAATGTGCTTCCGATTGAATTTCTGTACAAAAAAACTGCTATAATGTTTGTTTATAAAAAATCTAGCTTTTTTTTTTATCAAACAGAATAACAAGCCAATAGGGGAAGATAGATTATATAATATTAAAGTTTTATACACAAATACAAGTTTTGGTCAAAAATTTATAAATTATCTGGGTCCTGTCATATTTAACTCGCTGTCGATTGATATAAAAAAAAATATTTTTAACGATTCAATTAACATTAAAAAATGTATAAACGATGTTATATTTAGTCAACTAAATCTTTGTTTATTTTAAGTTCAATATTAATATAGAGTATTTTTGTATGTTTATAATACAATGTTTGTTATTATTATTATTTTTTTTGTTATGTTCTTCAATTTAAAAACTAGATAATGATGTTTATTGTTACTCCCTACACCACCACAAGCTTAGCTTAAAGGTGTAGGTAATTTTTTTATTATTATTTTCTAAATACTTTGTAAATTTGTGTTTTTCAAATAATAAAAAAATCTTTCAAAAAAAAAAAAAAAAAAAAAAATTATAGAATACCGAAGAATGAAAAATATTGGGAACAGTGGTTAGATTTTATTAGGAAATGTGAAACAGAGGATAAAACAATTAAACCAAGAAGTGTTATTTGTTCTGAACATTTTACTGCAGATTGCTTTAGAAAATATAATAACACAAAATTACTAAAAGAATTTTCAGTTCCTTCAATATCAGTTAGTCGTTTGAAATCGGTATGATTATTACAAGTTAGACAATTCTTTTTATACAATTATGATATTTTAATAATTCAATTTACAAACAATTTTTTAGGCAAAAATTAATGTACCTGAGGTCAAGTTTATGCCTTTAAAACCTGTATCTACTGAAATAACTGAAACTACAACTGTGAGCATTATACTTATTAATATTTAATTTTAATGAATGCACTCATACATTTACTTAAATGCATAAATTACCTTAAGCTTATGCAATATAATATTGTATTGTATATAATATATATAGTATATAGTATAATATACTGAATTAATCTATACATTTTTGAATATTTTAGGTAAAAAAATTATAATTTTGAAATAGATGGTATTCAACCAATTGACAGTTTAAGTGGTGAACTACAGAGTTGTTCCAATACACTAAATACAAGTACAGTAGAAACCGTTTATAATGACACCAGTTGTGACATATTGGGTGTAGTAACATTAGATAAAGATCCCGGCAACACTCCTATATTGTGTGTACTAATTTGTATCGATTGTTATGACGTCTGTATAATGACTATACGGATATCATGACGGTAATTTTTGGTTATATTAGGAAAATATTTTATATAACTGTAGTAAATGTTTTTCAAAGGTAAATATATTACAACTGATAATACTTAATATAGTTAATATTTTAAAGAAATTGAAAAAAAAATATTAGGTATATGATTTTTATACAAATTAAGTACAAACTAATATAACAGAAATATATAATCAAGTTTTTATATATAATTTTATAATTTTGGTTATAATGACAATCAGTTATTATGACTAACTTTGACTAGTCCCTTGAATGTCATTATAAACGGTTTCTACTGTATTCTAGACTATGAACCATCAAGTTCTTTTTCAATTGGATGTCCTACACAAAAAGTAACATTGATATAAATTTGTTTTATGTATTTTATTGTGTAAAAATAATATATTTTTTTAATTAAAATGCAAATAATATTTTGTTATAGGTTGTTTCTAGAGATTTATTTTCAAAAGCTGCAGTATTGTGTGATAATGATACACCAAAAAAGCATTTTTTGAAAAGAACTATTTCAACCCTGGTACGCGAAAACTTTAATCAAAGGAAAAAAATTAAAGTCCTCAATCAACAAATCAGAAGACAAAAAAAAAATATTTCTTCTTTAAAAAGGACGTATAAACTAATTGCTACAAAAAATTGTTTTAATTTGAGAACTGATGTTTTAAATATATTCACTTTAATGTTATAGGTGTGATCAAAGTGTTAGAGGACAAAAATTTAATCAACCAGGACCAAGTAAACCTGATAGATCTAAATTTTAGTAAGCACAAAGATCTGATAACTAATTTTGCTAAAAAAAACGCTGGGCAAAAGCTTCCTAAAAAATATAGCATGGAACTTAGACGGTTTGCTATAACTCTAAATTTTTACTCTCCTAAAGCGTATCGATTTGTACGCGATGAATTTAATTGTGTGCTTCCTTGCCGAAGAACACTTAGTAAGTGGTATGTTCATGTCGATGCCGAACCTGGATTTACCAAAGAAGCTATTGACACGCTTTCCTTGGTTTGTAAGAATTCTTCCACTCAGATTTACTGTTCATTGCTTATGGATGAAATCTCAATTAGAAAGCACGTCGAATGGGATGGTTACACTTATCATGGTTATAATAATTTTGGATCAGAAATTCAAAATGAAACTATGGAGGAGGCTACAGAATGCTTTATTTTAATGGTTGTTGGGATTAATGCTTCATGGAAAATCCCAGTTGGATATTTTCTATGTAACAACTTAAATAGCACACAAAAAGTGAATTTAGTAAGGCGCTGTATTGATGTAATTTCTGAAACTGGCATAAAAATAGTTAGTTTGACTTTTGATGGCTGTGCTGTAAGTCTAAGTATGGCAAGAGCTCTTGACTGTGTTTTAGATGCTAATCCTGCTAATATTATAACTAGCTTTAAAGTTTGCAATCATAATGTGAATGTTGTATTTGATGCTGCACATATGATAAAGCTTATTAGAAACACTTTTGGCGAAAAAAAAATACTAATTGATCACAATGGAGGTGTCATCATTAATTTTAGTTACATTGAAAAATTGTTATTTTTACAGGAAAATGAAAAGTGTCACTTGGGTAACAAATTAAAAAAAGAGCATATATTTTATTTTAAAAAAAAAATGAAAGTAAAACTAGCAACCCAGCTTTTATCGAATTCTGTTGCAGATGCCTTACTGTTCTGTAAGGACAACTTACAACTTACTGAATTTAAAGACTGTGAAGCTACAATACATTTCATAAGAATTATGAATGATGCTTTTGATATTCTTAATTCTAGGCACCTAGTGTCATATGGTTTTAAAGGCGCGGTTTGTATGGACAATTTTGATAAAATTAATTCTTTCATAAATCTTTTTTTTTTTTATGTAAATAACTTAAAATTTGAAAGTGGCCAATTAGTTGTGAAATCTCAACGAGCAACTGGTTTTTTAGGGTTATTGATGACATTAAATTCACTAAAAAATATTAAATCTCAATTAATTGATACTAATTGTCTAAAATTTATTCCTATGTATAAACTGAGTCAAGACCATTTGGAGATTTTTTTGGTAGTGTCAGATGTCAAGGGGGCTATAACAATAATCCAACTGCTCGCCAATTTAAATCAGCTTACAAAAAATTACTGGTCAATGCCCAAATTAAAGACAGAGGGTTAGGAAATTGTATGGCTTTGGAAGATATTCCTATACTAAATTGTTCCATTGTTACAGATCCAATTATGGCTATTAATAATTCTAATTGCACTTTAAATAAAGATATTGATTTAGAGCCTGAGCAATATAATTTTGAAACTGATGGGTTACATTTGAATTGTGAATTGAGTGAATTTTCTAAGGAGGTTACATTATACATAGCAGGATTTGTATCACATAAATTATCTTCAAAACTAAAGTGTTTGATTTGTAATGGTGCATTATTTGGGAATAAAAGCAATTTTTTTCATTCAATAATTAGTATTAAAGATAAAGGAGGGTTAACTTATCCGAGTGACGACGTTGTGAAAATTTGTGTGACTACAGAAAAGTATTTAAAAACATATAGTGAAAAACAATTTAATAAAATGTTGGTTATTACAAAAATTTTTAGGAGTTTAAATAATAATAAATTATTTGAATCGATTAATTTCCATAATGATCAAAATGGACCCCTGGAAAATCATGTAATTTTATTACAAAAGGCGATTATTTCGACGTATTGTGATATTAAATTTAATTATATGTGTCGTAAACAAAACGAAACAGTATCTTTAAGATCGTGATACAACAAACTAACTATTTTTAAAGGTCAATAAATATTTTTTAAATTTTTTTAAAGATTCACTCCTTGTGTTGTAATATTATTAGGTGATAACCTAAATTTTCATATTATTTAAGCTTACTTTAAGAAAAAATATTAAATTTAAATATACATTCAGTATCTATTGTTAAATATAATAAATTAAATTATGTTAAATTATAATAAAATAATATTTAAATAATAATTATTGTGTATTATTGTGTCGACAAAATGACAAAAACAATTAGTGATACTCAGTACAGACTATGAAGAAGTAAAACAAGACGTGTTAAACGTTAATTTTATAATGAGCTTGTGGCGACACTGATGCTCGCCCTTTTGCTTGCCTCAAATCAGTATGTAGTGTATTATACGGTATAGCTCCTCTATATATTATTACTCTGTGTACCAGATTGACACCTAAATTAATGTATGCATATATTCAGTTCTGGACTATTTACTACTGAGTTAATATTAAAGTGAATATATTTAGATTTATTAAGATTTAATTCTAATAAGTTATTATCAAACCAATCTTTAATATCTTTAATAACATTGTTTGTTTTTATATTTAAAGACTCAGTACTACTACTCTGAACTAATATAGCTGTATCATCTGCATAGCAAATTATTTCAGCATCAACATTGATATTTAAAAGATCATTTATATATATTATAAATAATAGAGGGCCAAGAACAGTGCCTTGAGGAACACCATGTGTTACATCAAGTGATGTACTTACTGAACTCTTCAATTTAACTATTTGAGTTCTTTTAGATAGGTAGGATTTTAATAAATCATACATTTTACCTCTTAAACCACAGTAATAAAGTTTTTTTAAAAGTATCTTATGATTAACACTATCAAACGCTTTTTCAACATCTAGAAACAATCCTACAACCTTAGAGTCATTGTCTAATTTGTCATGTATAAATTGATTTAAAAGAAATAAAGCATCATTAGTTGATTTACCATTTAAAAATCCAAATTGATTTTTTGAAAAGAAATTGTTTTTGTTTAAAAACTGCAGAATTCTATATTTTATACATTTTTTGAATATCTTAGATATGGTTAAGGATAGTACTATAGGACGATAATTAGATATATTTTTAGAATCACCAGCTTTATATAAAGGGAGAATAAGACAATTTTTGAAATTATTAGGAAATACCTTTGGCCTTGGAGGTGATCCAACAAAAATTTGTCAATTAGTAATTTAACTTGTATACATTGTTTGTTGGAGAATTAATAAATATTATTATTATTATTATTATTATTAATATACCTAGAGAAATTGCAAGATTGAAAAGATAGGATAATGGGTATGCATAGACCTTATACTCATAGACCGGCTCTGCCTATATTACTAACATTACGCGTCGTGAGCCGTGATAGAGGGCGCGATTAAGTGACTGAGTGACCGATGCACGCATGTTACAATAATTATTGAGTTGTGTTCATTGCAGTTTGTGATAATCACTATTCTCTTATCAATCACAATTTATTCATTGTTCATCCACAATGTTCTGATTTAATAATATATTAATATACCTATAGTCTATAGAATACAAAATAAATACAGATTATTAAATAATATATAAATTTTTAAAATTTCAAAACTAGGAACAGTCGGAAAATCAAATAACAGCTAATGTCTAATAACCGTATATCCACATTATACATAGAGCTTTTATTGTATGCACAATAATTTTTATATCGTGCACCGATGAACATAACAACATCAGCGCCCTCTACCACGATTCAGATTTTCTTTTACAGGGCCGGTCTATGAGTATAAGGTCTATGTGGGTATGATATAGATTGAGCAACTTGTAGTAAAATATAATTAGATAAACCTGATTCATAAAAGGAAGAATGATCCTTTGGCTGCGTACGAGTTGATTCCCGGGTACCTGTTTACCTACACCGACACCGTTGAGTTGATTCCCGGGTCATTAGAGGGTATGTACGAGTTGATTCCCTATTGTTGTATATCAATTATCAATAGATTGCACGAGTAAAGAGTTTACGACCGTAAAGAGTTCAACCGTCACACACAACTCGCTCTTAATAATCTAGAATATTAGGAATGTTCTAGTATTGTTGCAACCATTATTAGTTCAACGTAAATTGTGTTGTTGTGTTAAAACTGTTGTGTATTTTTCGAAGTGTTGATTTTTGAATAAATATGGAATTTATATTGAGTGAAAAGTCTAAACCATTAATACCAATAGATGGATATACGTTTTGTTTCCATAAAATGCTGGCAAACGATATCCAACGCTGGACATGTAGCAAGAGTAACTGTAAGTGTTATTTAAAAATCGATAATAGTAAGATTATAGAAAGCAACACAGATCATAAGCATGACAAAATTGACAAAAATATTAGTAAGAGGCAAGCGCTGAGCAATTATTTTTTGGCCTACCTTTTTTAAGGCCAATAGAAGTTATTGATTGCTTTACAGACGAGTTGATGACAATTCGACCAACAGGAGACAAAAGAATTGAAGAGTTTATGGACTACGTATTTGACAATTATATTTCACCAGAAGCTAGTTTTCCACCAAGTATATGGGCTCAATTCTCAACTACTTTAAATAGAACTACGAATAGTTGTGAGAGTTTTCACTCTAAGCTCAACAGTTATTTCTATAGTGGGCACCCAAATATTTTTTTATTTATAAATGAGCTGTATAATAATAATAATTATAAGTATAATCTGAAACTTATATTAAATGCAGAAGTAATGGAACTAAAAAATCTAAAAAACATCAAGAAAAACAAATTTTTTTAAGAGAAGAGATGTCACAGTATACTAGTAATCTCATAACCAGATACCAATTTATAAAAACAATGTAAAACAAATTTTTACCAAATTAATAATTTTTTTTATATTTTTTACCTAGTTACTACCAAATGTTTTTAATAATAATTTTTTACCTAATTACAACTAAATGTTTTTAATAATAATAAATATAATATAATTCAATAAATAATAAATAAATAAAAATTAAATGATTTTCATAATTTAAAAAAATTAAAAAAACAACATTTTTGAGAAACTTGTCAGCCAACCCCCTCGTGGTGTTTCTTGGGTTATGCTAATAGGCTGAATATCTTACTAAATATTGAATAAAATATATAGTGACCTGGGAATCAACTCGTACGTACCTCTTAAGGACACGGGAATCAACTAATACATGAAAAAGGTCTCGGGAATCAACTCACCTACACCGGAGCCTTTATTGATTTCAAAAGATTTTCAATTTCAATATTATTTATTGGATTAATATAAATTGAATCTGATATATTACATTTGTTGTTAAGATATTCAAAAGACTTAAAGTTAAAACCAGATGATTTAAAATTACTCTCTATGGTAGGCCCAACATTAGAAAAATATTTATTAAATAATTACAAATTTCAATATTGTTAGTAATTAAATTACCAGAATTATCTCTTATTTGATTGATTGTAAAAATATTAGTTTTTTTCCCAGAAGCCTCTTTTATTATATTCCATAGTTTTTTAACGTCATTACCTGCAATATTTATGTTTGATTACAGAATTGTCAAACATGATTTGATTATAGCATGATCCTGGCCATCGCGCCACTATGTCTGTAATTTTAAGCCATGGATTACAAATGCATTGGACATTGATGGAAAAATAACCTTTCCCATTTCTGAAGGTTCTTCATTATTTTTACCTATAAGAGTTATGATTAACTATGGTTGAATAAAACGGAGCATAACTCAATGCAATAGGATCATATTTAATGCCTACCTGGTGATTGAATTTTTATATGGGTACAGTCCACAGCTGCAATTACTCTGGGAAATTTACTTCCGCCGTAAAATCCAGTGAAGACCAGTGAAGTATTGTATTAACATCGTAAGTTGGGAACGATATGAATTTTGGTCATTGTTTTACTATGGTTCTACATGTTTGAAGAATGTATAGATGCCCGATGATTCACTGACCCCAGCAAAGTCAGAAATAGTTAACAAAAATGAACCTGTAGCTAGGTACCTTAGTATCATGTACAACTTACAAGGAGCTAATATTGATCTATTTCTGAAACAAAAAATAATAATATTATAGGTGAAAGAAAAGAAAATGATGCAAAATAACTTTTATATACAGTTGAAAGATTTCCATACTGTACGGTTATTACATGACACCAACAATATTTATAATAAATTAAATAAGTTAATTCAAAATAATTTGTTATTTTTACATATTATCATTGATTGCAATTTATAAATACTATAGTTGCTCACTATCCCATATTTAATTTGATGAAAAATGAACATGGTATTATGAAGCGTTGTCATCGCCCATAAGTAACTAATGGATGATGACAGCGCTTCATAACGCCAACATCCATTTTTTCGCAATTTTTGTGCTTCATAAATACGGGCCACTGAGCGATCTACAGTATTATAATGGTGTAGGAGGACGACTGATCTACATGGACTCACAAGATAGTTGTATACAAGTTAGGACTATACTGCCATCAGAGCTGTATTATAAATTGGCAGTCGATCGTAGTCCATCCAATCAATAGTGTGAATAATAAATTGTTGTATACAACATTCATTGTTTTTCATCAAGCAATTGTTATTAAAAGCTGCTTACCTTTGAGTAGGAGGTGATATTTCTATTTCTACTAATCTCGAGATCGTACTAAATGTAACTTTTGAAATACCAAATTGATTTATGAATTAATGATAGTCATATAATTCTACATAGTTGACTCTTTCATAGAAGATTCGAGATCGTCGTTGCATCGCGATAATCACTTCATCATCAATCTCATCTTAATTATCGAATATTATTCGACGATACATTATTGTGGGTTGATAGTTGAACTCTGGTTTATGGCTACGTGAAAAATCCAAAATTTCAATTATGAATACATATGAAAACCGAAAACGTTAAAGCAAATATACCGAAGACAAAAATCAGTAAAACACTTTTAAAAAAATACGACATAGTACGTTACTCACAAGAAAACATTATTGACTATCGTAGGTACATTATCATACACGATCCTTCCCACGCAGACACTGATACCTGTGCTAGAAGTTTTGTCGTTATTACCCAGAATTTTCAGTGGTTAAAATCTGGGAGGAAATGTTTCCATTAACTTGAAGCTACCAGTTAATTCTGGGTCGTGAAATTACTTATTAATTACGAAATTACTTTGAGTTATCAGTAACAGGCCTGTAGAATCGTATATAGAATATGATAAGCCGGGCCTTTAGATAACGGCACGGACAAGATAAGATAGAACCACAGTTAACAGTCGTCTCCGCTTATCAATCATCATAGTCGTTGTTATTATAATTTTTTTTTCTCCGCAACTTTGTGTATTAATATTTATGACAGTAAACAGTCAATACTGAGTAAAGTCGAGGATTTGAATTTTGATTGAAATAATAATTTCGTTGTGTGTGTTCAATGGTTGCTTTAGTAGAAGTGGACGTAAAGATCTTGTACCTAATGCAGGTATACACTTACACAAATACCCGAGGATAATGAATTATGTCAATAAATTCAAAAAGGTTCCAATATTCAATCCGTGAATTTTGAAACAGGTTTAATAACTATTTTATGAAAAACCAATGACATTGGAATTGTTATTTCAAATTTTAAAGTATCTTCATAAAACAGGATTTGTAGCTGTGGTAATGGTAAATATGAGATTATGGAAAGATTTATATATTGCTATTGAAAAAACTTCATTTCTCCATCCAACAACGTGCAAACAAATACATACTGTGCCGTCCCGAGGGCAGGGCAAACGGGCCACACGCCCAGGGCCTCGCGCCTCCAAGGGCCTCGCGTTTAAACAATAATATAATATATCGTGTAAATAAAATATTTTCAAACATTTTAGCAACGACTTAAAATTTAAATATATCTCATTGTCTCCGATAACTTCAATGTTTACATAGTAAATACGATCAGGTAGACTGCATCAAGAAGCTAACGATATAATATTATGTAATTAGTTTTTATTTTTGTTTAATTTTGGTAGTGGTATTTATTTTTTCCTCGAAATGACGACGTCGATAATAACAACATGCCATATTATAATATGATATGATATTATATTATTATTATTATTGTTACTTGATATAATTAATTTAATGACATGAAACCATGAACTAAGATATTTATTTTAGTTCATGCATGAAACCCTATAAAATATTTTCTGATATTAAATTATTTTTATCACTATAGAATTTATTTTTAACTATAATTTAGATATTTCAACCAGTTTACTAAATGGACTTTTAGTGTTTTTAGAAGAATATAGGAAGAATGGATTTGAAACAGCCAAATCTGAAGCAAACATCTTAGCAGAATCACTTTCAATTGACACAATTTTCAAACAGTCTCGTATCAGAAAGAAGAAGAAAATGTTTGACTATGAAGCAAATGACAATCCAATACAAGATCCTGAATATAATTTCAAGTGTTCATACTTTTTGGTAGTTATTGATGGAGCTATAGAATCAGTAACAAAAAGATTTCAACAAACTTATAAGTTCAATGAATTATTTGGATTTTTATACAGAATTGGCAAGCTTTGACATGTACCTCAAACAGAGATATTAAAACATTGTATGGATCTCGTTTTATGTCTTACAGTAAATGAAGAAAGTGATATTTGTGGCGATGAACTGTATCAAGAATTGATAATTTGTAGAAATATTGTAGACGAGTCTGCAACACCAATTGAAGTTCTCTCTTTCTTAAAAAAAAACATGTGGAGGCTTTCCAAATGTTTGTATTGCGCTGCGTATATTACTGACCATACCGATTACTTCAGCTGGAGCTGAACGCAGTTTCTCTAAATTAAAACTCATCAAAAACTATTTAAGAAATTCCATGTCACAACAGAGATTAACAGGTTTAGCGACACTGGCAATTGAGAAAGACTTATCAGAAAAAATAAATTATGAAACCATCATTCAAAACTTTGCAGAAAAAAAAAAATGTAGAAAAATCAATTTTATATAGTAATTGTAATATTTTATACGTTTTGTAGATAGGTACAATTCTTATATTTCATTTAAAATTTTCTTTTTATCTCAAAAATGTATTAAAAATTGAAATTATGTTGTTATTAGTTATTGATGTAGAATTATATTTTCATTTTAACTTTAGTATTGTTCGAAGTTCGAACTTTGGTCATTATTTTAAAATAAAATAATTTTGTTTTTATTCTAAATAATTGTTTAGTTTTTTTTTTAAGCTGGAAGGCTTTGAAGAAAGCTAAGATATCAAGTTCCTCTAATTGTATTATTTTTATTTATTTTGGAGCATAATTGATTAGTAGGTTGTTCAATAAATAAATCCTATTAAATGTTAAAAATGTGTGTTCTAGAGCAGTATTTGTCAAACTGTGGGACGTTTACCATAGAAAAGGCATAAGTAGTATGCAAACAATTTTAATTATTTTAAACATTAAATAGTATTTGTCATATTATATTAGGTGGTTAGCGGTTTTATAAATATTGACGGTGTAGATGTCATTTGTATTTGTAAAAATGTATATAATTCCTAAACAACCTTTTACATGTAAATAAGGTATACATTTTTTTATAACAAATGAAGGTTATTAAGTAAAGTATGAAGACATTTTCGTAATTGGCAGGTGGTATTGGAGTACTTGACTAGGTAGTAGGTACCTATAACAAAGTTGAGAACCTGTACTATTCTAATGTACCTATGGATTTCGATATAATATAGTAAATCTAGGGCATTGAATTCTAATGATGCCCAGGGCCTCGCAAAACCTGGGAACGGCACTGAATACATACATGTATTTACAGTTTTATTAGAAGCTATGAAATTATTAAAAATATGTTATATAAAATAACATGAAAACAATCTATCTGAAATACCTGGAGTCATGAAAACAATAACCAACATTATGAAACAACAACACTCTTTCTAGAAGTAGAACATTCCTGTTTATTTTATCATGTATCATAGCATCTCTTGCTATCCGGGGAAGAACATTATCTTTTAAATCTATTTAATTATAGAACGTAATAAAATTTAGATACCTAGCTATTCAATTTTAATCAAATAATACCCTATTATATAACTATCATACTGACCTACTGATTAGTTATTACACAGAATTAATCATTTTATCTTTTTACAGATAATTAAACAGTATTTAACAATATGCACATGAATAACTAAGAAAAAATTGGAACGAGATTCATGGCTTAACTATAATAAATTAGATGTCATGAAAAAAAAGTGGTGAGTTCTTAATTAAAACCTGTAAATGGTTTAATCATTAATTTTAAAATTGACCTGATTGCTAAATTGTTTTCATATGTACTATGACATATATACTATATATACACACTATGGATCTGCAAAAACAGGGTGCACTATAGCACAGTTACTATTGCTCAGTTCATACAAGTTCGAATTCTGTTTGCTGATACACTATTGCATCATAAATTTCTATACTTACAAGTCATTAACTCTTGTACTTTATAGTTTATGCATGCTCAAAAACTTTTCTTTTCTCCGTACATATATTGTAAAATATACAAATAAATTATGTCATGGAGCATGGAAACCATTACCCACAGTAACAGAGTTCTCAAAGTCACAAAATGATCAACAATTTTTTTCAAGAACAATTAAAATTACTACAGAAAGAGATTTGTAAACATTTTATTTGCCAAGTCAATTTTTTATAAACCAGGGATGGAATTAAATATAATATTGTATAGAAAATAAATAGTTATGATCCAATATACTTATGTTAACATAACAGTCATCGCTGACATCGCAGTTTTTATCTCGTTACTTTTTCCACAGCGGTTGGGTGGTATATTGACATTTATTTTAAAGAGTGCAATCATTAAGTAGTTACCATATTATGCTAAATGAACGTTAATTTTAGCTCTTTGTGAGATATAAAAAATCAAATTATATTTCCATAGTGAAATAACTCTTAATTTTATATTAACACGTTGATTGAATGTAAACACCGTTTTGTTCCATAGCCATGCTTAAATGTGGCACTATGTGGACTTATAATTAAATACAAATAATTATCTATAATAATTTGCTTTAAATCGACAGTGTCCGAAAGCGTTTTTTGTTTAATGTGGTCTATACTGCGTCTTTTTTCATAAAAAAAACCATTATAATTATTACTGTTATTACAGTAATGCCACATTTTAGGGTTTATAGAGTACTGCTATAGTAGTAATGTTAAACTATAGTAGTTCATTTAAACTGTCCATATAGGTACTAATAGACAACTTACTGCAATAACAGTAAAATTTATCGATTGTCCGTCACTGAGTTAACTACAACAGTTAAGAAGATGTCAGCACACTATTTTTTTTCTCTCTCTGGCCCACGCGCAACATTGACAAAACGCATTTACGCAGAATCATTTTTTCTATGTCTTTTAGCAATCATAGAGTAAAATCACCCATTACAAAAAAGATAGATAATAATATTTATGAGGGAATGACATATCGATTTTATATTTAATTATTATTTGACTTTCAAAATAAACTAAATAATGTTGTAAATTTAAATGATGTTTAAATTGTTTTGAGACCATATTTAGACAAATCGATATGTCATTCCCTCAAAAATATTATTATTCTTTACCTTTTTTGTAATGGGTGTTTATACTCTAAGATTACTTAAAATCATAGAAAAAATTATCTTCCGTAAATGCGTTTTTTCTATGTTGCGGGTGGGCCAGAGAGAAAAAACAAATAGTGCGCTGACATCCTCTTAATATTTGACCAATATGCTCTATATAGGTACCTTATATCTATCTAGATTCTAAAAGTTTAAAAGCTAACAATTGTTTTATATAGATGATAGTAGTAACCTTGCAGTCTTGTAAAAGATACATTTTAAAAGTATTCAATAACAATTACAGATACATACTTTTATTAAAAAGTAGGTACATATTTAAAATACATATTTGAAAAATCAGTAAAAAAAATATTTATATATATTTTTAAACACTTTCAAATATTTTTTAAATACATTTTTTACCTTATCAATAAACTGAACCAATAATGTTCATGTATTGCATATTTGCATTAATTTTATACAGCATTTTCTTTTGTATCATTTCGTGTAACTATAAAATACTAATTGGTTGTCTTTATCAAAGTATTTTAATTTTCAAGTATAATTCACAACAAAAAAATATTTTATTTTAAAATCTCAACTTTTTTTTTAATTTACAAAATAAAAATTAAAACAGAAAATAATATATAGACTAAAGTAATAAGATTTATTTGATTTTAAATACAGATACTTTGAAAATGTATTAATTTGTATAATATTACTCAAATACATTTTTAAAAAGTATTTAAAATATGTATTTGAGTACTTGAAAAGATTTTGAATACTTTTACTCAAGTACTTTACAAGACTGCAACCTTGGTAATCACAGTACTATGTCTCAAGGCCCTCCATCTTCGAAAATCTGGGTGGCCACTGTATATTTTCAATAACCTGTTAACTGCTATATGTAAGTTTATGTAGCATAATATTATATGACTGTGTTCGTACAAAAGTATTTATTAATTTTATCATAACTATATTTATAAAATAACCAAGATTAGGTTATTCAATTTTTAATAAAATGTAAAATATTGCATATTTTTTTTGAACAGTCCAACAAATTGCCAAATTTCAGAAAAATACATTCAAAAAGTATTCAGAATAAGTACTCGAATACTTATGCAAAATAGTATTCAGAATAAAATATTTAAAATACTTTTAAGTTTATGTTTTAAAGATTAAACATAAATTTTAAAAGTAAGATTGAAATTTGCTTTAAGTTGTAACTTATTTAAAAATACCAAAACAAAATTGTCAATAATAATTGGATAATTTTGCATATAATATACCGTAAACTGGGGTGACTTTTCGTGTTTTTTTAAACATTATACTTGTATACTAAAGTAAAAATGTAAAAAAAAATAATTCAACATCATCTGCACATGTTTAACCACTTTATGTGATTGTTAAAACTACAATTTAACTTTATTTACGAACTTTTTTAAAAAGTTAAAAGTTGTCCGAAATCAACAGTTTTATGGTTGGGTTGACTTCAACAAGACAACATGGATATTTTTAAAAAAAAATGTAATAAATTGAAATATAAAAAAACCCATACATTTATCGCAAGATGCAAATACAACATAATTAATTTAAAACTCTAAAAAAAAATTCTTTACTTTTCTATAAAAATATGTATTTCTTACTTTTCTGGTCTTACTAGTCGTATTGTTATTTTCTTATACCTACACCATCAACTACATTTTTAATTATAATTCTTATACAGTTATACGAACGACCTCCTACATTTTAGATTCTGAGCGGAGCGATGAATGTATTGATTTTACAATGATGTGTGTTTTTTTATTATATTTTTTTTTTGTGTGTCTGTGTACACGATTAGTAGTCGAAATAATGCTTCAAATTTCAACTTCAGTATATCTTGTTCAATGGGAAAATTAATCTAGTTGGTGTATTCGGGAGGTCATTTTTTAAAATGCCCAATAGTTTTCAAAAGCTCCAGGAAAAACAAAATAAAAATTAAGGAAAACGAGAATTTTTACGCAAAATCGATTTTAGTTTTTGGTGTAACTCTAAAACTAATGACCGTAGGTAACTAATGACACATGAAATGTTCACTTGTTGTTTATATTATCATTTTTTATACACGATAAAGTTTACAAAATATTTTGACTTGTTTTAAGATGTCTACGGACATTTTCAGTTTCCAATTTTTTTAGTTTTTTTTTATAAATATCATTAAAATTTTATTTGTTTGGTAAAAAAGTTTGAAAATTTAATACAAAGCTCCTAATACATTGTTACAATAGTAGTTGAAATATATTAAAAATACATGGTCACAATTTTTTTTTATAAGCATTATTATAGTTCGAATTTTGACAAAATACGTAAAAATTACGATAATATGCAAATTATTTTGAGTTAGAAATTCAAAAAAAATTTTCTTTTCAAATCTAAGATATGAAAATGTAATACAAGATTCTTCATAAGTTTGTCTACCTTTATCAATTATTTATTCAATTTTTATGAGCGTTTGAAGTTTATATTTTTACAACTTTGAATAATTACTCTATTTCTCATGTAGCGATTTTCTTATTTTGCTGTAATTCAAAAACAAGTAACTGTAGACACTTGAAATTTACATAACATGATCATTATATCAATTTCTATACTTGATAAAATTTTCAAAATATTTTGTCTAGTTTCAAGTTGTTTACAGACTTTTAAACTTTTTAAAATTTCAATTTTTTTTAGTTTTTTTTTTATAAATGTCAATAAAATTTTGATTTGTTGGGTCGAAAAGTCTGAAAATTTAATATAAAGCTCCTTATATATTGTTAAAATAGTAATTGAAAAATATTAAAAATACATAGGCACAATTTTTTTTTATAAGCATTTAAAGTTTGAATTTTGACAAAATTTAACAAAATCTCGAAAATTATCAATCATTTTAATTATAAAAATTATAAAATGTTCAGTTTTTATAACTAAGGATTCAAAATTTTTAAACAAAGATTCTAATAAATAGTATATACTGTGATCAAAAAATCTAAAAAATATATTAACACAGTTATTTTTTACAGACATTTTATGTTCAAATTTGGACGAAATTACATATTAAAATTAATTTTAACGAGTAAAAGTAGGTATATATTATAATATTTTTTCAGCATCACTGTAAATTTTAGGTTAACAATTTAATAATATGAATAATATTAATTCAATTTACCAGCTACCGTATAATAACAGTATCAATATAATTTTTAAAATATCCTAGACTGACATACCGTCTCCGCTCAGAATCGTTTTTCGTATACAATGATATTATATCATTGAATTCAAATTTAATACCATCCATTATACAGTGACCTACTGTACAGCGGAGCGATATCTACTTGACCCCTTTTTGACGTATGATCTGGAAATAGTAAAAGTTTTGTCCGAAGTCACCCCAAATTTTGTAACAAATTAAGACAATTTAACACTACAACGTAAGATTTATTTAACTTAACAATTTGCACAAATATCAATTAACACAGAAAAGTTTAAGAGTAGATTTCCGAAAACCGCAATAAAATATGTCTATTTGTTGTTGTGCCACATCTACAGTTATTATTTTTATTTTATTAAAAATCCAAAAATAGGATATTTTGTACTAACTTTCATAACATATTGTAGTATGATAATATTATTATGTCATAAATAAATATTATTTTCTATGGATGTTATAAATTTGATATTACATGGTATTGTCCGAATTCACCCAATCTTACAATACTGTCACCGTATTTTATACTATATTTATATTGGTTTAAAAGGTATAAACTATTGTTTACTTCAATATTTCGTTGTGCATAATAAATAATAATATACTTAACGCCAAAAATATTTTTTGAATTGCAAACAAAATAACTAAACTGACGTTTTTTTCGTTTAAATATCGATCAATCTAGAAATTCGCTAAACTAGAAAGGTTTAAAATTATCCCACATTATCTTGCACCGGGAAATGAACCATATAAATTGTATGGTCCAAACATCCCGGTGCATTACTTTTCACACCGGTTTAGTCTAGCGAATTTGTAGAATATTTTTTATGACAATTTTAATATAAAATTCCTATAAAAATTGTACCTATATTCGATAATTTTTAATTTCTGTAAGAACAACATACAAAAAACCTATTGAACCTATATATTTAATTTTCAAGTCGTAGTCCGTAGATATTCAAATTGAAATCTTTATGAAATGCAAACTACAAATTATCGTGATTTTAGATAATATGTGTCAAAATCTGAAATTCAAACTTTTTGACCGAAAAAAATGTTTGTCTTCCCAAAACCACCAAATCCAATAAAACATTCAATACGTCACTGCAGTATCTAAAAACATAGTTTTCCCACAAATTCCATTATTTAATTTGTTTTTTTGTAGGTACCGTTGCAAAATTAATAGTACTACCAGCGAAAAACTGCACATCCATTATATTACAAATTAGTTTTAATGAATGAATATTAAGAGGATGTTTGCACAACCATTGTTAGGGAATATAAGTATATTTATGCTTTACTTACTAAGTTTTAACCCGAAAAATAAAAGACGAATTTTTCAAAATGTTAAAACAATTCACTCGTCAGTCGTACCCAATCGGACCTATTTTTTTTTTACGATTTGCGATTTTGTACTATGTAGGTTGTAGACGCAGCGTGTAACTAGTCAGTATAATAGTAGCGTAGTCGTAGTGGTGTACTGGTGTGGTATAAAATATACATTACAATTCGATAAAAATATTTAACTATTATTTGTTCTCTTAATTCCAAAGAGAAGGTGCGTTTTCAGTTTTTCAATCCAAATTTAAAATCAGAATCTCTTCATATGGTGATGAAGTTGGAAAAGAATTTTTTTAAATACTTAAATCGGTATTTTCTATAGGTTTAGTTTCTTCTTTTCTTTTTAGAAAGACCTGAGTGGGTCCATAGACGAAAGTAGACGCGTATCGAGATTCAAAAAGATTATTTACATTAATTCATACAGTAGTTGTAGTTGTTCACAACCACTCATTTCAATCAACACACATATTTTATATTATATTGTCATATTGTCATATTATTCAGTTAATTAACTTGTATATAAATGTATATATTAATCTTAATTAATCAACAATCACTCATCAGTAGAGCTCGGATTTTGTAGCAAAATAAATCCTTAAAAAAGTATTTTAAGTAGCCAAAAAAAGCATTTGTTAAATTTTATTTTAAAAAACCAAATTTAAATCAAATATAAAAAAAAGGATTATATAATATTTCCATCAGTCATGAACACGTGTTCACTAATTTCTCTTACGATTTTTTTAATTTTAAACTTTTTACATTTTGACTATTACATTTTATCAAAATCTTTACCTCACTGATTGATATTTATCGATAAACTATTATAATTTATAAAGTAATATAAAGTATTTAAACGTGCTATAGAAATACGCTGATATAATTCATATAATTTTCCCATTCCTTAAGTCGTAAATAAAACTATGTATAAACTGTACCTATTTCAGTAATTTTGATAAAACTACAATTGTGGTACATTTACGATCGTTATTTCATCAGTTATCCATTAATTACTGTTTTTTTCACTGGTTTTGTAATTTCTGGCAAATGACAATAATAATATAGTCAAAGTACAATGTGCATAGATAGACATATTATGTTAAATTTTCAAGACAATTTGAATTAATTAATATGTAAAAATTAAGAAAAAAGTGACTACCAAATGGGGAAAAAGCATGTTTTGTGGAAAAAAAGCAAAATAAAGTTTACTTCATTGTAATCAGAACTATTCAAATTGTTTTATATATATTATAAGAATTATTTTTTTATTACACTCCCATCAAAAGGAGCATTAGCTACAAAATCTGACCCTACTCATCAGTCATCAGTATTCAGTATCAAAATAAAATTGTTTTCATGAACCTACTATCACTGATTATAAATACTAGTATGCTACTATGTATTTAAAAACAATAATTATCCATTTATTTTGTGTTTTGTAGTGCCTCGTATTTTCATTTTATTTTTGTTACTACCTACTCAACCTAGACTTTATATTGGTCTATGGACTATAATATGGTATATGGCTGTATACGTTATTGAAAATGAATGAATGTTTCATAATCCTTAATAGTAAATACACATACACATACACAGCTAGAGATATTATATAAATGATAAATCGTATTATAGATAATAAATAATAACATAAATAAAAATAAAATAGGTAGTGTTCGAATAGTATTATGCGCAAATGATGTCTTATTGTCTCATATTCGATCATAATATTATATCGGTACATGAGAAAAATAATATGACGGCCGATAATATCCCAAAATAAAAATAGAACTCGTGCATAATCCGTCTGTCACGGCTATAAACAAAATGTATTAAAAATAGTACAATTTTAATCATTTGAAACTCCGTGTCTGATATCATTTTTTTTTCGATAATTGTCAGTTACCTATACCGAGTCCGACGATAATAATTATTAGGTATGCCTGATGTTATAAAATTCTTTCTTTTTAATCAAAATTGTGAAATAAAATGTGAAGGTCTGTCAGAAATGTATTATCTACTTGCGTCTTTAATTATTTTACTACCAACTCAATAATTAATAAAAGCAGTTTCAATGATAATCAACTAATTTTAATAAATAAGTTAAATGGTTTTGTTCATTAAATTATTTCATTGAAATTCTTTCTTTATTTATAGAAAAATTAATTAAATATTTTTATTTTTTCTTCTAATTAAAGAAAAAATGATTCTGAACAACTAAAAAAAATAAATGAACTTAGAGTAAAATGTAATGCTTAATTTAAAATAATTGTACTTAAAATATTTACGGCGGTATTATATTATACTATATATTATATTATATTAACGAAAGCTTAACGCACACGAAGTAATAATGTTCGTCAATGAATACAATGTACAATAAATATTATTATTATCAAGTATTTAAAATTCGACAAAAAGCAAAATATTTTCTACTACATACAATGTATAGTATGATATTTTATTGACTTTAGTTCCGTTAATCCGTAAATTAAATGGATAATTATTTTACAGACCTTAGATAAGTATACCTTTTGCCTAATATACAGAGTGAATGTTTGACGTGTACAAATAATATTTACAATTTTGAATAGATATAATCTTATGGATATTATAAAAATATAAATAGATATTATAGTCCGCACTTAGCATCACGCACACATTTGACAAGTCGCTGGCCGTTGCGATTGTATTAATTAGTATTACTACTTATATCAAAATATACGAAAATATAATATTATTTGATTGTACGTTTACGCATGCCAACAACAATGTGACATTATTAATTTTATATATTTTGATAGCCGGTTTTAAAACGATCAAATCAAGAATTTTCATTATTTTAATAGATTTTATAATTTTATGACATAAAAATATAGATTAATATTCTATTGAATAATGTCATACAAAAATATCGTAAATAAAAACGATTTTTTTATAAAATTAATTTTTAAAGGTTGGTTATAAATTGACAGTAAGGAAAAACAAGATAGACTAGAAAAAACTGGATAAATTAACTAAGATGTGTAAATCTTGGTTCATTGTTCTAACTATAGTGTCTCTCTCTATCACTGTCACTATAGTCCTAACTAATGGACATTAGAGTATTAGACTGTTTAGAGAGAAAACAGCGGACGAGATAGCCGAGGGCGAAAGAACTATATTGTGTTTGGTACGTTTACAGTGTTTTCTCAATCACCATAATATAACGTCCTCGTAAACTGTAGGCAAGGGGGTCTATGCATACAGCAGTAATATAATATTTTGTACATTTTTAAATTGTTTTTCTGGTTGCGGCATTGGGTTATTACTTATTTTAAAAACGACACTGCCTTCATGTCACGTACCGGATTTACCGCTGTAATTCAACTAGGTTGGGTACGTATTGTGTTTATATTTATTTTATCACAGCGATTCGGGTCGTTTGGAATATCCTAAAAATAAAATAAAATCGGTATTTAGTAACAATCGTTGCGCCGACAGTTATGAGTTGTGGCTATAATATAAATATAATACTAAAATCTAAAAATATTAAACAATGCATACGACGCGGCCGCCGCGCCGTGCCGTCGCGCGTCGCCTCCGCCGACCAAAAATGTAAACATTTGTATATTAATATAAATTATAATAAATTATTAAAAAATATACTAATTATGTCATTAATATCATTAATAAATGATCTACTGTAATAAGTATGTGACCGTCAGAACAGGACGTGTTGACAAAATGCCCGCGGTAGCTATACTGATGCATGTTGCTTAAACAATTTGTTAAATGTAATGGTTCACTAAAATTCAATGGACTAACCGTAGGCCACTAAATTTTATTAACCTTAACCTTCTATAATTCTATTGATTCATTAAATGTTTAGTGCAACCCGGCATCAGAAGATTAAAAATATACCATAAAGTTTCGATTGTTTAACTCAAAATCATCTCACATATTATTAATATAATATTATTTACCTACTATACGTCTACTATAATACAATCTACTCTCAATTATACAAAGTAATGCTCGTTCCCTTAAAAATCTGGCAGTATTCTGAATAAAAACAATGCATTTAAATACACAAGGACTCCGTAATTCCGAATTCGTAGTAAAGTTGCAAGGAAAACGAGCCGTAAACAGAAGACAATTCAAAATTTAGCGCTCGGCAATTCCAAGTATACTCACCAAAATGTATTTCTTATGATCTTTTCGTTAATAATTTATTTATTTACCTTACAATATTATTTGTATATTTATTTAGCTTATTATTTCCGATAATTATCCAATTATTATCGTAGGTACTAATTTTTTTTTTTATAACTCAGTAATTCTAACGTTTTTTTCCCTCTTTTTCGCATTGTCAAAAATGTAATACAACTATCCTCATAAGTTGATATTAGAAATTAAAAAACCCACAGTAAAATTTTATGAGCGTCCGAAGTTAACATTTTTACAACTCATATAAAGTTTCTTATATTGTATTTTATGATTTGAAATTATTTTAAGTTTTCCTACGTTTAACAAGCATAATAAGTTTATGGGAAAGTCAAATTAATATTTTTCGTGTGCAATAGTTTCCAAACTAATAACCGTTGACATTTTTATACTAGCAATTGATAAATATTGAAGATTCATAATATGCAAGATTTTTTTAACTGTATTTAAATGTATTATTACAAATGTATTGTAATTAATAAATTATAAAATGTTAAATTTGTATACCTATATATTAAAAATTTAAAACAATGATTCTCGTAAACTATTTTTTTGTGAATTGTGATTTGTGAGAGATTTCTATTATTTGAATTACACAATATAATTACAAAGTATTAAAAGAAATAATAACAATTACGTACACCTTTAAGCTAAGCTTGTGGTGGTGTAGGGTGTAACAGTACACATATGTGATTTAATTAGATTACTTAAGAGGAAGTCACACCCGCATGTGTCGTTTCCGTCTTACATACGTACGACATAGCAAATTTTCGTTAGATTATATTAACATATAAACCAATAAATCTAAAAAATGTATATAAATATTGAACTATAAATTATTTTTTAGACATTTTAAGTTCAAATTTGGACGAAATTATATAATAAAACCATATACTATTACACTTTGTACACACAATTACATTTTAAAATTATAATTTTTTTGGCAAAAATTAATTTAACCTACTGTTGTTCTATTGATTATAAATATTACTTCTATTGTCTATTGGTTGTACTGATGCCTATTAAGTAGTAAAATAAATTGCTTTATTCACAATAATATCATCTAATATACTTAGTAATATTATATAGGTAACCAGACCAAACTATGATTAAGGCAATATTATATTCGAGCAAACACTGGTTTGTATGTAAATTAAATTCATATTTCACAAGAAAATAATAGATTATAATAATTTAACCTAACCATTTTTACCGAAATATGCGCCGAAGACATTTGGAATAAAATAATTCAAGGGCGACTGGTACACTTCGTATTAAATAATAATATTATAATATTATTAATACCTACCAAACAAAATGTAATTCGGATGGGATTTAATTAAGGAAAATTCCCCTAAACTCGCTATGTTGTCTTATTAGACTATTACTCTATGTATTAGACTGTCGACCGTGTTATCGTACTGTGCAGACGCGCCTGTTGTTCTAAACATTAGATCATATTGTATAATATGATCCAAGTTCTAAACCGTCCAGCAGTAGCGGCTCTATAATAAATAGGGATATTAGCTATTTATTAGCTTCAACACTAATAATTATTAATTGTATAATAATAAATTATGATGACGGCCTACAGTACTACGGTGGCAGTTCGGCACGACAATAGCTATTGTTGTTGATTAAATATACGATTTACCTATATTTATATATTTATAAAATCAGTAGTATTGTCGTGAACCCCGGTTCAATAACGCCTATTATACGCGGGTTATCCTCCACGCCCCCTCCGCCTATCCAGCGCTTACGTCTTGTTACGATTGAAACTGTCGGTCGCTGAATCGGCGACCGTCGTCCAAATTACTAAAATAACATTTTCATCGAAATTACTATTTATAGGTTTTAGATTTAGTGGGCTTCAATAATAATAATAATAAACAGAGAAAACCATGTTGAAATATATTTTTAATTCAGATAGAAATACTTCTCAACACATTTCAATTTTAAATTAATTATTATTTACGAGCATTTGGTTTTTTTTTAAGGGGAGACGCAGTCTCTTGGTCTCCCCTGACGAGCCACCCCTGCCGTCCAGTCGGTTAGGTATTCAGTAATACTATTACGAATTTATGATTTATAGACACATTTCGCATCCGAACGATTTACTCGAGTAATCGCGAGGCCAATTCCCTTCCCCCCTTCGAGCGCGGTCACCAGTATACACCGCGAGTGTAACAAATAATTTTTACGCTATAAGCGCGTGAAGGCAGTCGAACGTCTATGTAAACAGAGCGAGAATAAAACACTGTAATCACGCTGTATAACGCGTCACGGGTGACTGGCGGTCGCCGGTTGCGCGCTTTCGTCGAACGGTTTTGCGGCGGCAAACGCTCGGACCGAACACGTCTGTGTCTGATCGGCTGGCGGTTGCGTTCTTTCGCGGAGCGCAGTATATTATATTAATAATCGTGGCTAAATTTAGCCACGATAATAGTTAATTCTGGTTTCTGAATATTCACTCGTCCGCAAGCGCGCTGCGTTCGGTCGGCCGTTACTTGTTAATATAATTATCCATTCTCTGTCCCCACTCGTTATTTCCTACTCGTCGGCTAGTCGTGTCGCACGTCGTCGTTTGCGTGCACACAGGTCGTTGCGGAGTCTCGCGCTGTTTTTTGGTTCATTTCTAATAGGTAGGTACCTCTAAACATTATGTTATAAAATTTTATTATAATCATTAGTAAATCCATTGCGACACTCGTTGGTCGTGTATGAGCCATTTTCCCGAAACAATTTGTTATTTACCAATAATTTTCAAGCAATAATTGACTACCTTTATTTTGTAGGCGGACGGGTTGGAACGCGGAAAAATGTTCATCGACGCGGAAAAGCAGCAAGGCGAGATCGTTTGGGCCAAAATTACAAAGAAGTCCAAGCTGTGGGCCGGTATGTAACTTTATAATTTGTTTTACTAACTTAGGTATCTATTGTAATAATTATGTTAGACCAAAGTACCTATTACTCGTCTATATATTATTATGAACTGTGGTGTATTTAGGATTTTTTTTTTGGAGAGGGGGGAGCCGGAAGAGATATGACTAAAAAATGTTTGCTTCCTCCACTCATAATTCGTTAGGTAAACCTAGTGTATGTTACAAGCCTACACACCTACCTAGGCGCAATTTGGGTTAAATTTATGGGGGTGCTAGATTTATGTTGACTCAAGTGACCCGGGGGGGGGGCATTGCCCCCTACACTCTTCCCATTCATACGCCTTCATTATATTAACTTATAAAAGCCCATACAATCTCCAAGTCCAGTGGTTTGATTTAAAAAATGTAAAGATTTTTGATTTGGTAAAGAACTTCTCTGACTAAGTCTGTACCTAAGTATTGTATAAATAATATTTACAAAATAAAAAATTGAAATGTAATTGGAATTTGTCTTCTAAATATATATATGTACATAACATTAATATATAAGTTATACATACATAAAGGCTTATAAAATATATTATTGTTGTACATTTAAAATATTAAACTATTTTGTGTAAGCGTTTTGATTAAATTGTAAGATACCTAATTAAATAAATACCTCATGTTGGTTAGGTAAGCACTTAAACAATGTTGGGAAAAGTATTCATTTTTTAATTAATATCAGAAACCATACTCATTTCAGTAGTTTATTTCCCATGTACACTTTAAACACCATTGATGTAGAGTTAAAATTGTACTTGCTTATAAATTTAAATAATTTGGAACATATAAATAGATAATAATAATAGTAAATGGTAGGTAATAGATCATAAGTAAAGTAAAATAAATTTGATATATTTACATTTTTGTTGAAGTAAAAATGTAACATCCTAATACATTTGTATTTCTCTGTATCATCTGTCAATAATAAACTGTTTCAATGTTACAGTTACGGTAATATTAATAAGAACAATACAAGCAATTTTTTAGTTATTACATTTATTTAAATCAGTACATACATTTTTTGTTAATAGACATAATTTCTACAACTAATACTTACATGTATTTATTTCTTATATATATATATATAAGTAACTGATTGATTAATTACGGTTAGGTATATTATTAAATATTAAGAGGACCTAAGATGGACGTTGTCTCCACCTTACTAATGTGTAACATAGCAAATTTATGTTCAGCAGATCACGTTTAGCTTCATAAGTAAGTCAACCTATTATGAAACTTGATTATAAGAACATTATTTGTGTTTGTATGTGGGTATTTTGCGATAGTACAATTTTTTTACAAGTTATTCATATTTAATATAGCAAAAAAAAAAATGCTCATAACTCATTTAAGAAGTGAATTATGGTAAAATATACAAACATAGATAATGTTCTTACCATCAAGTTTCTTAATATGGTGATACACTCTTCATTTTTAAACTAACATAACTAAACATGATGCTGGGTGTAAATTTTGCTATGTTATACCTACACACTTGTAAGATAAAGACAACAAATACCTGTGTTACATCCAGTGGCGCCGAGTCTTATAAATTTAAGTGGAGCGAAATCAAATTAATTACACACCCACCCACCTACCCCCCTTCCAAAACATTTAAGTTTGATAACTATTTCAATTATCATGCCAGTTTTTTAATGTTTGTATCCAGTAGTGGTAGGTAGGTATTAAAATGTATGGGTAGACACACCTACCGATAGATACATGTGATACAACTATATAATTTTTATCGCCGCCAGTGTCGCAGTGAAATATAGACCACATTTTTATCATGAACATTGAAAAGATCAAATCTTATTTATTTGCATTATTAAACAAACATTAAGTGCTAGATTAATAATTTAATAACCTATACCTAATATTATAGTAATTTAATGTAAAATACAATAAACATATTTTACCTTATTAATATACCCTAATATAACCATTTACCCATTTATTAAATCTGTATAAGGAATTTAGTGTACCACATTTTTGAACAAACAATTTTGAATCTACAAAGTATTTGTTGTAGTCTTTGTAGGTACATATATTTGATATTTTTATCATAGGACCCCATAAATATTACATAGAAAAAATGTATATAAATGATTATTTCAATGAAAATAATAATATCTTATAATATTTAATAATACAAATTAATTGCACATATTAGAAATTTAAGTATAATATATTATATCGACATATCGTAGTTTTTTAAAATAGTAATTTTGCAAGTGCAGAACTATTGGATGCAAACAAACTAATTACAGTTCCAACATCAATAGGTACATCTAACTCACATGACATAATCATCAATGCTTCAAGCCTCTCCTCATTCATTGTCGAACGTAAGCGATTTTTAATTAACTTAAGCTTTGAAAATGCGCGTTCTGGAGAGGTACTAGATACTGGCAATGTCAAAGCTATGCTTAAAGCCGTATACATGTGAGGAAAGATTTCTTTTAAGCCAAATGACCGACATATTTTGTAAATTTTTTCTATTGATCCACAATTTTCTTTCTTTTTATTTTGACTTGGTATATTATTAGGCTCTTCATCACTTTCAAATTCTCCTCTTCAGATTCGTTTAACAATTCATCATTATGCATTTTTTGTGGTAATATCATTATTTTTTCAAATTCACAATAACAGTTGGAAAATTGGATATATTCTTTTCGCAATGTATTCAACTCAACAAACTGACTGTAAACATCACAAAATGCTTTAAAAGCATCGTCTGAGATGTAAGATGTTTTAGCTACTTCTTCAAGTCTTTTGTGCGAGAATAGAGCCAAATCTTTAAATAAAGGTACTGAATGGTCATTAAATCGATCCGATATTTGTGTTATTACAATATCTACGATTGTAAAATAAACATTAATTTTAAAATTTTGGATTGGGTCAATTATTGACTCATCAGAGGATTTTTATCCAGCTCTAATTTTAACACGGCGAACATGTTTTGATGGTAAAGGAATAAAAGTTATATCTTCTTTAGATTCAATAGAATTTTCTTTTTCTTCTAGTAGTTTGTTGAATTCTTCATCACACCGGAACTTTTTCATCTTTGCAAGACAGTTTTGCATATAATTTTTAGCAGCCAATAAATCAATGTCTACAGTTTGAAGACATTTACTGAGAATACTTGTGGTATCAAAAATATTTTTAAAACACAAGGCAGTCAGCAAAAGACGTTCTTGAAACAAATAATGAAGTAAACCTTCAGCCTGCACACTTGATACTCTATCCGTTGTAGAATCATTTTTTAATTCATCTAAAGCATCAACTATCGCTTCATAAGTACAAAAAATAGTCATGAGGGCACTTGAATGAGACGACCAACGTGTAGTTTCAACTCGTTTAAGCCTGCGTAAAGGTTTTCCTGGATATCTTAATTCCTGATGTTTAGTGAAGCAATGTGCACGTTTTTTACTGCTTCCAATAAAAGTGTATAATATTTCTAGATTTCCAAAAAGATCTCGAGCTTCTGAGCAACAACTAACAGCATCTACAATAACTAAATTAAAACGGTGAGCCCAACACCAAACATACGTGGCACTTGGGTTTTGTTGTTTAATCAAAGCCTGAAGACCGTTATAAGTGCCTCGCATAGATGCTGCGCCATCGTACGACTGTCCAATCAGATTGGTTTTCCAATTTAAATTCATTTCTGAACATATACCATCAAACATTGTCAACAAATGTTGTCCAGAAGTTAGAACAGTTTCACGTAATGCAATTAATCTTTCACACACATTTCCATTATCTTGATTTATGTATCGGATAACTAAAGATAACTGTTCTTTTTTAGATAAATCAAACGTTGTATCTAATGAACAACTAAAAAAAACTGAACTAGTAATTTCCTTTTTTATAATTTCTTGGATGTGCTTTGTAATGGCTAGAATCAGTTGATTTTGTCGCTCCCATGATATAAAGTTGACCATTTTTCTACCTTTTGATTTAACAGTTGATACATACGATGATAAGGCAGGAGAATACTTCGCTAACAATAACACCAGATCTTTAAAATTCCCCTTATTACTTTCGTCCCAACCTTCTCTATGCCCACGAAAAGGCAAGGAATGACGTCCTAAAAACAATGTGATATCAATTAAATGTCTGACTACTTCTTGATTAAATGCAACGTTAGCAATAGCTGCCTCCTTTAATGACGGTATGATTGGAAACGCAGCTTCTCTGTAAGCAACTTTTATTGAAGCCAAAATATGTGGTTCAGATGTTTCATGTACAGCAATACTAAATGCTCCTTTTCTAAAATTACAAAATCCAATTTTTGACCAATTTTCTTTACATCCACGACCAAATAATGCACAATAGAGACAATATAACTGGTTCTCAGTTATAGAGTAAGATAACCATTTTCTACGTGTTGTCTCACCACTAGGTAACTTTCTCCAATACCAGGATTCATGGAAACGCCTGCCCGAACTCTGACATTCAGGAAAGTTCTTATTTGGCATATCAATAGCTGATGGCTGAGAAGGTCCCATTTTTAGAAAATAATTTACTAGTTCAGGTTCAAGTGTTCGAGTTTCAATACGACCAAAAAATGCAGGGTCATTATCAAGATCACAATATCCTATAAAAAGAAATAAGATTAATGAATTTAATAAAAATGTTTTTATAAGATATTAACTATTATGATGTTTTTTTTAATTCATTTTTATAATATAAATTCTTTATTAAAAATCAATTTTTCTTTGAAAAAAAAAACATTAAAGTAGAATACAATTAAATGTAAACTTCATTAAGGTACTTTTAACTTTGTACGTCAGTACAAAAATTCTTATAAAGTCAATGAAACATAAATTAATATTTTATTTATTTACCTTTGGGTACAAGCATTTCATTAATGTTATTTTCTAATGATTTAACACTGTCTTGAACACCAACATTATCTGTAATGTTCTCATTTAAAGATTCAACATCGACTTGAACGGTTCTTTCAGTTTGATTATAATCTTAAAGCATAAAAATATAAATGTACTACTGTGGTTTATACACGATAAAAAATTAAATAATTTTCATTAAAATTGAACAATCGATATTACTTTAATAAAATATATTTAAGTAGGTGATTAAGTAATTACAACCGTGTATATTAGTACAATTCTTATAAACTCAATGAATCATAAAATTAATATTTTATTTATTTACCTTTGGGTACAAGCATTTCATCAATGTTATTTTCTAATGATTTAACACCGTCTTGAACACCACCGTTATCTGTAATGTTCTCATTTAAAGATTCAACATTGACTTGAACGGTTCTTTCTGTTTGACTATAATCTTTAAGCAAAAAATAAAAAAAATATCTAGGTATTATAATTTATAAATACTAAACAATTAACATGTATATTTGTGTTATTAGTTAATTCACTTACCATTTAAAGCAATTTGTTCGGGGATAGGTATTGAGTTATCTAAGATGTCTAAATTATGGTTCTTTATAATGTTTATAATTTTCTTATTGAAGAATGATTTAATATTTAAACACTTTTGTTTTGACTTAACAATTTTACACGCGTGAGTATGACGCAACCAATTGGTAGAATTCATTCCAAGTTGTTTTTTGCCACACACACATACATTTTGTGATGAAGACATGGCGGAATAGAAGTTAGTTAAAATATTTTTACAAGTCACTTTAACAAAACTCACTGAGACACTGGGACTGGGTCACTACTCACTGCTATTCTGTTTATGTGTTATTTCCACGTCTGTATTTAACAAGATACACGAACACGAAGAACGGATAAAAACAAAACTTACAAATCCACTAATAACTATTGACAAACATCTAATAGATCTAATACACAATTGTGTCGGGCTATAGGGATCGGTGCGGCGCGCGGCGATTCCACTCCGCAATCTCAATAGACGAGCTCGAACGGTGCGTCTAGTTCTAAAAATAAAATGGTTTTTCGTAGGGTTCATTCGGCGGGCTACGGCGAATTCCCAGATAACGATAAGACGGTAATACATATTTTGAGATAAAACTACAGAACTCTAACGTAGGTACAAAGTAAACAGTAAACTGTAGTTTTTTTCTTCGGTGCAATATTAATATGTACAGAATACCCATATTTTGTTCATTTGGATTTTAGACGTTTGAATAAGTTTATTAACGACTTGCTGACCGCTGACTTCTAGCGGTCTAAATTTTTTTTTTATATATTTACAGACCAGACTTTATTTACAATATTTACATTTTACATTCTTGAATCATATTATGCACGCGTTTAAGTTTACAATTTTACATTATTTAGTAAATTCATACACGCCAGAGAGAATCATCATAATATTCTGTTTGGCGACTTGGCGTGTATGAACTTAACCAATAATCAGTGTAAATTCAAACACACGCCTACGAAACACAGCATAACATCATCGGCGCAACTATTACTGTGAAGCGAGCTTGAATGTGATATCTAATATTAATTCATTATTAGATATTTATTATTTTATTAGCGAATAGTGATAGTGTTATAGTTTGTTTTAGGTAATATGTACCTGTATAATAGCGTAACACGTAATGCAGTATTGCTGTCAATAGTTACAACTAACTTACTCTATAATTTTCACCCTCAGCACTTTATGACCTGATATAGTGACACATGACTGACCACTGACCCACCCACCTACCCACGTACCCACCAATATAAAGAAGTGGAGCAATCGCTCCACTTGACATATGTATTCGGCGCCACTGGTTACATCTTCATAAGTATTTTATGTACCAACCAGAAATTATCAACGCTTTCGAGAATACTTTTTATTAATATTATCAATATATTCTCAAAATATAGTCTGTATGATATTAATTATACTGTATGTGAGAACAGTGGTTAAATAGTTAAATAATATTTTTTTTGTTAATTGTGGTTATAGTGTTTTAGTAAAATAGATTCTTCAAACAATTATTTTAGTTTCCATAACTCATAGGTAGGTCATCTAAAATTTTTTATTTATTAAAATAAATACCACATTTAAAATTGTAATCTTGTTAAATATTAATTTTGACTTAAGCGGAAGAGTGAGTTATAACATTCTATTTTTTGATATTCATTATACTAGCTTTAATACAATAGACTCATTGTTTGAAATATATGAAGCTATTAACCAGTTATGTTTTAACTGGGAACTGTTAATACCTCCATATAAAAATAAAATATATGTAAACTATTAATTTAATAAACAAAATTAAATCAATATATTTACATAAGCTTGTTTAAAAAAATAGACAACCTCAAAATACAAAGTTATAATTAAGAACTTAAAAGTTCAAAAAAAAGCTTACAGACGACCCATGTGCAATATGGACCAACTCTCGATAACTGTATAATTAGTAGACCTATTAATTTAATTCAAACAAAATAAACCGTTATCTTTTTATGAATTATTATAAAAATATTTATTCTCATCTGCAAACGGCAATCTCTCATCTCTGCATTCTGCCAAAGCATTTAATTTTCTTATGACTTTCCTATTTATAGTTAACACATGATATCTTGTTTAACCTTATATAGTGTGTAGTGTTGTCAAATAAGGAATAACCGTATAATAAAGTTATAACTTTTTAATCTTTTAGTCCTCTAGTACTACTTACATTTTATATATTATAAGTACCTAGGTAATATAAATTATTAGTAATTTTACTGCTCAAAACTTCACAAGCTGTTTTTCCCATGGGTTCTCTAACTATATATTTACCATAAAAAACTTTCACAGGATCTGTACTCTTTAATATCTTGGAATATGAAATATTAAAATATTTAACAGTGGCGTCAAACATATAACTCAAGACGGGCGACCCCCTTCCCCCAACCCTATAAAATAAGTATGTAATGTCAGCATAATTAATATAAAAGCACTGTAGGGTGGTGGATAACAAGAAATAATTCCCCCCCTCCATCAAATATTATTTTAGTTTGGCGGTACTGGTATTTATAGAGAAGTGTGTAGGTTATAAAAGTAATTTTTAATGTGTTTCATATTATAAAGTAGATGAATAATATAAGAACCTAAAACTAATGCTAATACTATTTTAAAAGGATGCCACTCCTGCATTTTTTGTTGTGTCTATCTGAAAAAAGTATAACATACCAAATTTATGTTAAGCAGTTAATAATGTTAATTTTAAAATTAAAGTGAATTTACCGGTAACGGTCCAATATGCGACCGTCACATTAATTTACTGTCCAATATGTGACTTACACACTGTTACTATACTGTCTATCTAGTAAAGGAGACGTCCCATTTTTTGTAATATTGTATTTGGATTTTATAATTTTCCATAAGCCTTCAATTTGTTGAGTGAGTGCTCGTGTTTCCGGGTCAATAAAAAAATCTGAATGGTTAACTGTTTGATGAATATATTCATGATGATTTAATGTTGATTACGCTCTCCATTGGTCACTATAAATTGTCGTTCCAGTTTTTATTTCATTTTTAATAATGAGTTTTTCAGTCTCGTTTTTCTACGATAAAAAATCGCCGTTCTAATAATAAGTCTGGCCGTTTTCAAAAAATCCAAATACCCATGGGCTTACTATACGATTCCCATAATTTTTATTTGTACGTACTATTTCATTTTTGTCGTCGGAATTAAATAAGTACTGACTAAGGACATAATTAAAAATATAATAAAATGCCCATAACTACCAAACCGTGATAAAGAAACCAGTAGATCAACACAATCTTATCGGTAGGTCGATAACATTTGGAGGTCGCATATTGGACCGTTACCAATTTACCTATTATAAAACATAAAACTCGCTTAAAAATTTAAATATTGAAAAAATACCAACAACAAAACCGAGACACTGTTGTTTTCTTGCAGAGTATGAGAATATGTAAGTTCACTTTCATATTAAAACCAATAAAACTAAATGTTACCAAGCTGCTAATAATAAATTTGTTACGTTACACACTTGTTAAACTAACTATATAGGTGTTGTATTCTTCACATACGCGTGGGATGATCAAATATATTAATCAGAGTCCTCGTGTTCAGCTGTAGTCGTTGTAGATAGAACAACATTGTACAGATATTGTGATAGGCAAATACCCAGTATTTACCGGGTATTGACCTATGAAGCTCAGAAAATCATTACAACACACTTAAAATTTATAATAATTTTATTGGACCATTGGCTATTTTTCTATTATTCAAATACCGTTAAATGGGGTCAATTGTAATGCTTGACAGTAATTTGTTTAAATATTTTTATATTAATGTAATATTGTGCTCAATTTTGGTGTTGCTACAACAAACTTTACTGTTTTTGTACTCTGTCGTTATTAGCTTCAACTTCTTTATTTAAAATATTTACAATTAATCTAAAGTTGTCTATAACTGCCTTACAGTTTTTATGGCGACAAACCCATCTAGTATCACTGATTTGTAAAAGTATATATTTTTATATTAAGAAGATTTTGCATTTTCTGTAACTTTTTGTTTTTGGATGGCATTGAGAAATGTTCATACATGGCCTCCAACATATTAAAAACTTGAATACTATTGAATACTTAAAAAATACTTTTATTTTTATAAATTAACTATTTATTTATTTTAAAGATAATAAGTTCAAAGTTGGAACTTACTTTAAAATTCTTACACATATCAACTACAATCAAATTTAGCTTATGAGCCATAACATTATTGTAAGTTGTATATGGATAGTGTATCTTCATTTTAGCTTGATCTACCTCGTCTTCCAGACATAACATTCATGGCTCTATCATAGGACTGCCCAACAAAAAGAACTTGGTCTAACTCACAATTTAAAAAAAATAGAATTGCTTTTACTAAAGTCTCAGCATCTTGTTTTTCAGATACATTTAAAAAGCCAATAAATAGTTCAAATACTTCAAAATGTTTGGTATATCGAATACAAACCGACATTTTTTCTTGTTTGTAGCATCCAAAATATATTAAGTTATTTATAACATTAATTTAAAAAGATAAAACTTCCGAAGATATACCTTGCTTCATCACACATACTAGAGTAAAAATATGCACTTTTTACTTTGTTGATATAGTCACGAACATAATTTGAATAAATGTCTATAAGAGTATTTTGAGTTGTATCACTTGTAAAATTTATAAATTTCTCATATTGGTTATGGAAATCAGAGTTATGTACTTAATTATATCTTGACAATTAGCAATTGTCAATAGAATCTGAATATTTTAACATTTACAAAATAAAGGTAAAATATTTATTTATGTGTAGGAAGTTATAATCCATTGTAAATTGAAAATAAACTTAATTTATTAGCTGTCATGCAAATTTTGATTAGTAATGGTCTAAATAAATACATTTTATAAATGTAAGCACTAACCTTTTTTCCGATTGTTAAATCTTTTGGCTGTAAATGTAACTTCTGATGTACCAGCACCAAAACTAAAGCATGCAAAGCAAAATATACTATTTTTTAGAATGCTGTATTCAAGCCACTCAAACTGATTATACAATGTTGAAGAAAAAGCACAACTTTGAGATCCAAAGCTAGTTTTAGGATAATATGCCTTGATAAATTATATAGAAATAAGCAAAAAGTTAGACAATTTTTTAATTTTACGTAAGTAATAAAAATATAATTCTTACTTCTAATACCGGTGTTGCTTGTCCAGAACTGGTCTAAATCACCTAAATCCAAAATATTGTCAATAATACCAAGCTGTACATTTTGTATAAGTTCCTGTACATTTCTGGTGAAGGGTCATTCACTTATTCATTATCCTCAACACTGTTTGTGGTCTTTGTTGAAGTCGTTGGTACTGATTTTTTAGTAGGTACATTAAATATATCTAACACTTTTAGCCATATTCAATATATTTTGTTTTTAAATTCATACAAAGTTAACTATGTTAATGGGTATTGACTTTGCACTGTCATGTCTATGTTTATTAACCTTTTCTGCAAAACTGCAAGGTATCCTTATACTTTAACGCAACTGTTTTTGTGTTTAATAACCCAATTTGGATGGAAACAATAATGTGATGTACAAAACGACTGGTACATATGGTGATGGTTGATATAAAAAATGAATTAAGTGATATCATTTTATAACTCTTGATAACAATAAACACCAATTTGAACACTTTAGTATTATTGACCATTGTCATTTGCCACAAGTTCAATAGAATAAGCACAATTTACATTTATCTAAATGAAATAAGCAAAAATAATACAAATAATTCTGGATGGGGGGGGGGAATCTGCTAATATTATCACTAGAGAGCTAAGACTCCCCCCCCTCGGTATGCCTAGGTTCTCCAACCATTATGCACCTATATAAAATTGTTATATATTTTTGTGTGATTTTATTAATATTTAGCTATCATTCTTTCTGTGAAGAAAATGGACTTAGCATACTTTGAAGATCAGCCTGGAAAAACATGTGTTTGGTGGTTGAGTCATGGTAGTATGTCACAGGTAATATAAATTACATGTAAATATTTACAGAGTATTAGAGTAATGGAGTAGATGACCCTAAGAAATTTTTAAAAACAACAATAAAACTAATCTGCCTGCAGTTAAATAAATAGTTACTTTTAAATTAAAAATATACAACTTAATAAATTAAAATTTTCAGTTGCAGAACGACTTAATATTTGAATTCAAATCTAACATAAAAGATGGTATGACAGATTTAAACAATGCACGAAAACAAAGTATTGAAGAAGCGATTCATGTAACTACTTAAGTTATTGCTTTTAATATATATATTTTATTTAAAACACTGTTATGGTTATGTTATGATATGTTATATATTTTGTAGATTTTATCCTTACAGTTCAACTTTAAGCTCCCTAAACATGGATTAATTGATTGGGCACTAGTGAATTTGCCTATTGTTATGAAAGGTATAACATAAAAAATTTATTTACTTAGTATAGTATATTTAATTATTATATTTTACTAAAATTATTTTATAATTTAACTTTAACTAAAATTTCAGTAATCATAATTTAGTACCAAGTATTTTTTATGATATTGTGATTAAAGTAATTTATTTTACTATTAGCAATTAGTATGCTAAATTTGTTTTTGCCGAAAAAGTTCCATTAAAAATATCATTGTACCTATGTTTAAAGTATAATCTAAAACTTTCAAGTACCTACGAATAATATTTAAATTTTTTTTATAAAAACAAAATAACTAAAACCGTTATTTTCCATTTAAATATATAATTTTGACAAATTTTGAACATAAAATGTATGTAAAACAAACCTAAAAAGAATTAACTCAATTATATATTTATTTATTTTTTGGTTACAGTATGAACTATTTATAAGAATCTTTGTCTTACATTTTCAATCCTTAGAAATAAAAATTGAACATTTTATAATTATTTTAACTACAAAATATTATACTTGTGGTTTTAAACATTTTTTTCTAAAATGGGTACATAAAATATTTAAAAAAAAAAAAGTTGTCACTTATGGATTATTAATATTTTTCAACTGCTATTATAACAATTTAAGAAGAACCGTTTATTAAATGTTTATTGAAATGCATAAAAAAAAACTTAAAAAATTGGAAATTGAAAATATTTAAAAATAGTCAAAATATTTTGTAATACATAGAAAATGTTAATATAAATATTTGGTGAAAATAGTATGTATCTATGGTTATTTTTTAGACTCACATCAAAATCTAAACAGGTTTTGCGTTAAAATATCAGTTTTTCCATAAATTTTTTCTGACGCTAATGCTTTAGTAAAGTACTTGGAATTTTTTATTTTTGACTCCCCCCAAAGTATCAATTACACTCATTTTCCTACCAGAAAAGACGTTAAAGTAGGAAACAGAAATATTGTTATTGCCCCGAGAGGTGATGACCGACACACAAAAAAAAACAAGTGAATTGAACTATTATATATTTCAAAGGTACGATTATTATTCAGAGCATCTGTGTGGCTTTTATTGATATTTTAATTATGAAGCAAGTTATCCATATTTTAAAACCAACTTTTTTGTAAATCTTAACGTAATAAGTTGTTTTAAAATAAAAATATCAGTTTAAGCTTCAGAGATGACCTAGATAAATTTCTTTCTATCACATTTTATGCAATAGATCAAAAAGGGTCCTAAGGTTAATTCACTCTATTTTTCAAACTTGAGAGTAAAATGGATTATTGTGATTAAAATTTGGTGTGCTGTACGTTTTAAGCCACAAGACCAATACATGTGTTCTCTGACATTTCTGAATAAAAATTAATTTTTAAATGTTATCAAAATGTATTGGAATTTTTAACTGACTTCTAAATAAAATTATAATTTATAAACTATAAAGTGGAATAATAGCAATTCAACATGTAACTTTCAACAGAAAAACGAAGACAAAATGAAGAGTATATTATTCCAGATGAATTTCTAAAAAAAATTATAATGGCAAATAACAAAATTAAAAGAAATATCGAAGAAAATAAACAAAACCCACGTGGAGAAAAAAGAAAAATTGATGTTTCTGAAATTTGTAAGTCATAGTTATAATTTAAAATTTAGTGACTTATTTAAATTAATACTATTTCAAAACTCAATTGTTATTTATGCCAATTTGTATCTGCTCTAAGTGTATGCTTACTACTTTTATTAATACTTAGTATTTTTATTATTTATTAACTAAGTCATATGTTTATATTTTATAAGTGACCGGAATGTTTTTAAGTGGGGTACTCGTTAGAACGTTACAAAATTTTACCAAAAGTTTTTCATATTATAAAGGTTTAGTATACCCGTCCAATTTTGGGGGTTCTGGAAAGGGAGTCTGGACCCAGGGGACCATATTTACTGTAAATTTTTAAGTGGATAATTTTGTAGAACATTTTGTTGCAACTAATTTAAAATTTGAACACTTATTTTTTCAGTTATTAAAAGGTAACTAAGGATAATAGTCTAATGGTATTTAAAAAATATAAAACCATGCTATATTGGTTGTAGTATTTCATATTTTTTATATACACTAATTTTTCAAATTTTTAATTTTTATAGATTAATATTAATTAGTAAAATGTTCAAATCATCTAGCCTCCATATGTTACAAACCCATTACCACGGAGCTTATCTTTAGTAGGTACATAAATTTAAACAACTCTTAAATAAACTTCACTTACAAATTTTGATTTTGATACATTAACATTTTTAGAAAAATTATCCACTACATAATTTACAGTAGAGAAATGCAGGTTTCTCGTTTGAAAAACAGAATTTTAAAATCTTCATTGGACACTCTTTATGTATTAAAAAAAATCTCAAGAATTAGAAAATATTAGTCTGAATGTATTTGAAATTGCGTTATTGAAGAAAAAAAGAGGGTAACCATGCCATATATAAAATAATCAGTACAATTTTTGATTTACTAAGTATAATACTTATAGTTATCTTTGTGGGTTGAAATATAAAGTTATTATCCCTTTCCGAGTATCAAGGAGTATATTGATATGGCCTTAGTTGAAAACAGTCAAATAGTTATTGAATCACCAGAAAAATAACTTACTTAAATTTTATTTTTATAATATATTTAATGTTATTTTATAATTTTGACTTTTTGAATTACCTAATGTGATTTTAATTGTTCATAGCAAAAATGGAAAACCAATTTTGTATAGCATGCCGATTACCTTCAGATGATCTAAAGATTAAACACCCCATATTTAAAGGTTTTCTGACTAACAATTGTTTTGTAAGTAGACATTTTTATGGTTAAAATATTCTTAAAATTAGAAAATCCCCTATAAAGTATATTTCTGTGTACAATTAATAAATATTTAATGTTTAAATATTGTATAATATATTACCTTTTACTAACATTCCAAACTTTTTGGTACTGTTTTACTGAAAAATTGTAGATTTTTTCATAGGATATTTATCAGTTTTGTGTCAACAATTAAGGGAAGGGTGTATGTGTCTCAATAAATATCTAGAAAAAATCATAATTAATATTGCTAACAACTGTAACGTATACACCAGACATTTTTAATGCGTTCAACTCTGATCAACACATTTAATTTTTACACAGCAAGTGTTGTACGTAACTTAATTCAAGCCAGATTTACTTATCTATAACCCCACAATGTAACTTAAATTAATATTTTTTAATTGTTTGTGCTTATATGTGCAGCTATTGTAGCTTTAATTATCAATGTTATTATTGTTGATCTAATTTAAAAATGTTATTGTCTTCCCCCATGTTTGTGATTCTATAATTCAAGTTATGTCCTATGTTTGTACATACTCATACACATAAAAAATCCCTACTGTTTTTACAAAATTATTAGTTTATAATAAATAACCGATTTTATTGGGATACTACATCAATTTCAAAATTATCAAAAACTAAAAAGAAGTTGGGATTTTTGCCTTATGGCAATTATATAATACTTATTAGAGATGGTTTATTTAGAATATTAACAGTAAGTATAGTATAATAAAAATCATAGACCCACAAGGTATATATTATATTATGAAATGTATAAAATAATTTCAAATATTATAAACTTTTTAATTTTTAATTTAATTACTTAATTTTTGTTTTTAAAATTATTTTTATTATTATTTTTTTAGATAAATGGGAAAGATATTATTTTATCGATAGCAAAAGACAATGCAAATGTAAGTATAAATAGTTCATTTTTGTCATAAATATTTATTTTAATTAAAAAAATTAATTATTTTTTCAAGACTTTTTTGATTATATTTATCACATTTAATAGTATAGCATTTTAATATGTTTTAATAGAATGGTTGTTGCGTTTGTCTTACTCATAAAGATACATTGATATTGTGCAATTTTTGTATTAGGTAAAATAAATTTAATCATGCACTTTTGAATTTTATTATTTATGTTCATTATTTTTTATCTAGAGCTTATTGCAATGAATGCATAGAATTTTACGATGGACTTGACATTCTAGAAAAAATTCTCTTAGACAAAGCTTGGGCTTGCTATGCATGCAGTTCCTCAACTTCAAAGACCAGTAATCTAGTTCCGAGGAGTACCAAAGAACAACTAAAAAATGTAATCATTGAATTTGATTCTTGTTTTGTTAAAAATTATAAACATCAAACTATTACAGATCTATAAGTTGTATCCAGCTAACGCTAAAAGGGACTGTACCAAGGAACGATATAAAATTAAAGAGATAGAAGTCTTGAATTTAAAAGATATTCAAAACAATGGTAAATAATATTTAGATGACACAGATTGTTACTTCTTTCTCACACAGGGCCGTTTCAAGGAAAAATAGCACACTTGGCAAATCAAATGTTGCCCCCCTAAAATTATAATATTATCATTGTTTAGAAAAATAATGCCTAACTCGCATATACCTTGTGCCAGCCATTTAATCTCATACAGACTTATACCAATTGGGTTTAGCTCAGCCCACCAAAGTTTAATTTGATTTTTCAAATACCTCCATTTTATTGTAGTAGCTTTAGGTTGTCTGAGTCTGCATTTTTAGAATAAAAACACGCCTTAAAGGAAAAACCATTGCCCATTAGAAAAATAGTCAGATTTCAGTAATTTTATTTTAAAGAAGAACATTTTGGAGGTCTGATCAGAGCCTTATTTTCAAAATTAAAATTGTTGAATCTAATATATATAATTGAATAATATACAGTATTTGTTATTTTTCAAAATTAATTTTCTAGCACTATTTAAAGTAAAATTCAAATTTGGGCTTTGATCCAATCTGCGGTCATATCTTTGAGATAAAAAAAATATCAACAAGATGAGAATTTTTCCCGTGAAGATATTGTTCTTGATATAATACACTGTATTATCACCCTCCCCCCAAATATATATTGGACAGTATATTAGTTATAAAATAATATAAATTAAGGTAGTGCCTACAATAAAACATATAATTTTCAAACTTTGTTTATTTCAAAAATTTGAAAAACAAGTGCTCAAACATCTTTATATATGTATTTTGTTTCTTTTATAGTACCAAATGTTTTACAAAATCTAGGAATTCCGTTTAAGATTCTGGAAACTAGTTATTTAAATGATAATAACCAGGACAATAATAATAGTAGTGCTAAATTAGTCATTCAGTATTATCCGAACAAAGAGAATTATGATGAAGAGAAATTTTTTGGTGAGTGAAGTAAAAGTTTAGTTGAATAAATAAATGGTTAACTTATTCAATAGCTGTATTTTTTTTATTGCTTCTTGGGTTTATTAAGTTTCATTCATTTTTATGTAGATCTAAACGATTGCTTAAAAAAATTTTTCTCATTTTTGCAAATCAAAAACAAAATGGAAGCACTGCAAAATGATAGTAAGCCTATTTTTTGGGCTTTTGAAACAAGTGCTGCAATCAAAGTTACAGAACAGAAAACAATTTCCAGGTAAAATTTAGTAACTATGTAACTATATTTTAGTTTGACCATTACATGCTTTTTGTGTAAAAATACGTAACCGAGTTCAGTAGCGTATTTTTATGAATTTCATTATATTTTATGCCTATATTTGACAAATATATACAAAGAAATATTTTTTTTTGTTCTTTTTAAAGTTTATCCAAGTATTTTTTTAAACTTGAAATATATTTACTATTTGCAAAAATAATTTTAATTATATTACCGTACACTAAAAGGATTTAGTTTCTTTAAGGGTGAGGAAACAATCACCCTCATTGGTTTGTTACACATCACCATTGACCATGTCTGGTATGCAATGAATTATAAGTTATCTTTTGAAGGTCATAATTATATTTTTAAAAATTGTTTTGTTGTAATATTTATATAAACTAAAACAAATATTTATTTCTTTAAGGTTTCTTAACACTCAACCAATACTTATTGGTATGGACACAAGTATTGTCCAACAAAGAAGCAGGTTTATTTGGACCAACATCACTATACTCAACAAAGACATCAGACAACTTACAAATCAACACATATATCTTCATAAAGCACCAAAATCTATTGGAAGAAGATCAAAAAAAGGTAAAGATAACATAGGTTAATACAATAACAGTGTGCTTTAATGTTAAAAATATTTACTCAAAAATGGTGGGGCGGATCAAGGGGATGGATCTCCCACGACCATTTTTTCAATGTTTAAGGTCCAATATCCATAAACTTTATTTTTAATAATCAAACAGTACATGTTAAATCATCCATTCTCCTCCCCCCTTCCCCTTGACAAAATCATTTGACTGCCACTTATGTTTACCAATTGCCTAAAGATCTGTTTAAAATTAAACTGTAAATTAATATCAAGAATTATTTTATTTTGCAGATATGCCTTGGTGTTACACTTCCATATACGCTATTTTAAATAGTTTCATCAAAAATGACTTAATATTTTGAATGATATTATATACAATGGTATCCAATTACTGATGCTATTGGCCAATGTTTTTATTTGTCCAATATACTTCTTTTTTTTTATTGTAATGCAGAGTGCATTTTTAATTTCTATATAATTTGTTAAATTTTCAAAAGACTTAATTTACTACATTATTTAAATACCTTCTATTGCATTTTTTTTAATGTTATTACAAGAACAGTTTTATATTAATAAAAAGTGATTTATTATTCCCATTTGTATTCAATTTATTATTACTATTATGATTATGTGCTCTAGCTTTTCTTGGTGTTTTTTATCTGTGGAACTTCTTTTATATCCATGTTTATCATTGAACCCATACTTTGTTTGTTTCTTCGATAGTTTTAATGCCACACATTCTGTATTAAGAATTTTTGCGACAAAAATGACAATTATTTCAAATAATAATCTCGTATTGGGATGTGTCAATTACTTTTGAAAACATATTCTCTTATGTAGGTGCCTATTACCTGTTGGTAAAAAAATAAGTCAATTGTTATGTAAAAACAGTAGCATAATATTATTTTTATCAAATAAATATTTGAGTTAGATAATGAACGAAAAAAAAACAGGCGTATAAAACATTTTGTTCATAATCAACATCAGTGCCGCAACAACCGAGGGCCAGCAGGGGCAATGCCCCTGTAAAGGGCCGCTAATTGTCGGCTCAAGGGGCTCTTAGGTAGGTTGTATCTTTATTTTTTAAATAACATGTCTTGTCAATTTGATTTCCTGTCTTTCGGAAAAACCTATATACATCATACTATAAAGACTTAAGAGAACGCTACACCTACATGTGCTGTGAAATATTTTTTTGATATCGGAACTGCAAAAAAAAAGTTTTTAAGTTGAAACATTAAGAACTCACTACAGCCCGAGTGGTTCTATCCCACGCAAAACAGTTGCTATGTTGTATATTTGTAAAACGGTACACATGCGAGTAGCATCCTTTTAAGACTGTGCTTATGCGTTGGCTTTTATTCAATATTTTAATTTTTAAGTGTGATATGAGCATTTGTAATTTTTGATATTTTACATACAATTAAACCAATATTGAAAATAATTAATATCAAAAAATCGCCAACGCTTAAGCACAGATAAGGTTTTTACCTAAAAGTTTAATAATAGGTCAATTTAATCTTAATATCAAAATTAACAGCACAGTATTGAAAATAGTGAACGAAAATTTGCCACGTCATTTGTGCACAAGATGGACACACCAAATGAATGGGTAGTTCACTAGCATCCTCTTAAAACAAACGAAGATACGGTTCACATCTATTGTGTAGTATTATTTTAGATTCTAAGCGGAGCGATGAATGTATTGATTTTATAATGATGTTTGTTTTTTATTTTTATTTTTTGTGTCCATCACCTTCTAGGACAGTAAAAATAATTCAATTTTCTTCAATAGTACCTTTTCTGATAGGAAAGTGAATCTAGTTGGTACTTTGGGAGTCAAAAGTTAAAATTTCTCAGTAATTTCAAAAGCGCCGTGAAAAACAAATGAAAAATTAAGGAAAATACGGGATTTTTTGCGCAAAACCGATTTTGGTTATTGAAGTAACTCTAAAAGAAATGACAGTATATATACATGAAATTTTGACCAAATGTTTATATTAGCATTTTCTACACATCATAGCATTTACAAAATATTCTGACTTATTTTGAGCTGTTAATGGACATTTTCAGTGTCCAATTTTTTTAGTTTTTTTTTCCTATAAATGTCAATAAAATTTTATTCGTTGGGTAAAAAATCTTGAAAATTTAATAGTAGGCTTCTAATATATAGTTTCAAAGGCAGATGAAAAATATTAAAAATCCGTAGTCACAATTTTTTTTTATAGGTAATCAAAGTTCAAATTTTGACAAAATACGTAAATATCACGAAAATGTGCAAATTATTTTAAGTTAGAAATTCATAAAAAAATTTATTTTTAAATCTAAGATTTGAAAATGTAACACATTATTTCTCATAAGTTTGCCTAGGTTTATCAAAAAAAAAAATATCTAATACCGAGTCAAATTAAATTTTTATATCTAAGGTTGAAAATGTAATACAAGATTCCTCATAAGTTTGCCTAATTTTATCAATAAAAAAATGTTTATAAGCAGATCAAAATAAATTTGTATGAGCATTTTAAGTTCAAATTTTTACACAATATGATTCATTCGATTTCTCATGTAGCGATTTTCTTATTTTGTTGCAATTCTAAAACTAATAACTGTAGATGCATGCAAATTTCATTGAATGTTTATATAAGCATTTTCTACACACCATCTAATTTTGAATATGTTTTGACTGTTTTTGAGCTTTTTACGGACCATTTCAATTTTCAATTTTTTATTTTTTTTTTACATAAATACCAATAAATTTTTATTTGTTGGGCCAAAAATAATGAAAATTTAATACAAGGCTCCCGATATATTGTTACAATAGCAATTGAAAAATATTAAAAGTACATAGGCTCACATTATTTTATAAGCATTTAAAGTTCGAATTTTGACAAAATTCATCAGTCTCGAAAATGATCAATCATTTTAATTAAACAATTATAAAAAAGTCAGTTTCTATATCTAAGGATTGAAAATTTAAAACAAAGATTCTAATAAATAAAACATACTGTAAACAAAAAATCTAAAAAATATATAAACACAGTAATTTTTTTACAGACATTTTAAGTTCAAATTTGGACGAAATTACTTATTAAAATCAATTTTAACGAGTAAAAGTATATATTATAAAATTTTTCCAGCATCACTGATAATTTTAGGTTAATAATTAAATAATATTAATTCAACTTAGCAGCTACCGTAAAATAACAACATCAATATAATTTAAAATATCCTAGACTGACATACCGTCTCCGCTCAGAATCGGTTTTCGCATACAAAGATATTATATCATCGAATTCAAATTTAATACCATCCATTATACAGTGACCTATTAGTAACCTACTGTACAGCAGAGTGACATCCACTTGACCCCCTTTTTTGATTTGTAGCTAGATGGTGTAATCCAGAGCTGTAGACAAATAATATTTCTGGAGTTAGATTCAAATTTTAAAGGTACTGAAAATACTGTAGATTATTAATTGTAAATAGATAATACAGACTTTTTAAAATTATAAAAAAATATCAAATATGCTTAATGGCATTTGATGTGACATGTAAAAGCTAAGAATAAATGGAAAATTAAATTTTTTAATGTATCATGTGTTATTCTTGTGCAAATTATCTCATACAAATATAAAATATAATTGTTGGCTATAACAGATCATCATTGTTAAATTCATTTTTTCAATGGTTGTAAAAACATAAAAAAAGACTGAGAAATCCATGTTTAGTAATTTAAGTGTTTGTATATTTTGATAAAAAATTATTAGATTTAAGTGTTTGTATATTTTGATAAAAAAAATATTAGATTTAAGTAATTTGAATAACAATTAAACTACCTACTATAATAATTACATATTAAATTATGATTTTGTATCAAATAAGAACAATATACCAGGGACAGCTAAACAGTTAATTGCAATTTACGGTCAATCTCAATTGATTTCAAAGTCGATTCCCCTTTGTTCAAACTTATTATTATATGTTTTGTAGATACAGTTACATCATATTTTGGATTAACCTGTTTGGGTAAAATTACATTTTCTTACACAAAAGTTAAATACTTTTTGATGATTATTTATAACAGTCTTCGTTAAACAGTTAGCAACTATTTCCTATTTCCCAGATTATATAATTAACTAGCCAATAATACGAAACGACATACTTTCACACCAACAGAATAATGTAAATTAATTTTGAAATGTAATGTACAACAATCACATTTTTAGATAACTTTAAAGTATAATTTTATTATTAATATTAGAGATAAGACTTAAAATAAAATAATAGTTTTTTGGTGTAGATCCTCAAAGGAAAAATATATTCTCTGGAGATATTAATCAAAAAGTTGGACAACCCTGCAATTTTATACTACCATTAAGATACATAAAGCTTACCTGCGTTCAATTAACACTCCACAATTACTTTTCATATTATTTATTATAAACAAAAAATAATGCAATGCAAAAGACCAGACTTGTGTAGAATACTTTCAAAAAGTATTCAGAATAAATACTTGAATACTTATGAAGAATAGTAGCTATGATTAAAATACTTCATAAAAATGGTATTTTTTCGAATAAAATATTTAAAATACTTTAAGTTTTTGTTTTAAATATTAAACATAAAATTAAAGCGAACATATTATATAATTCAATAATACTAAATATAATAATTAATATAATATTATGTAATTTAAGTTGTGGATACTTGGTACTTAATTTACAATTTGTATAATGTTAATTACATTTCGAGAAAAACAACTTGGTATTGTAAATAAAATATAATTTTTTAAAGAATGAAATACTTTTGGCAAAAGTATTTTAAAAGTATTCGGGAAACTACTCAAGCCTGCAAAAGACGAACCTTGAGAGACGTTCATCCACAGATATATAAAGTAACTTTATATTAACTTTAACTTAATATATCTGTACGTTCATCACAAAATTGAAGACTGCCAATCATTTATCATATTTCATGATAAATGATAATAGAAGTATTGATAAGTGTCAATCGATATATTTCTGTGGAGGTATCGATGTTCCAATAAATATCGACAAACGTTACGCAGTCGTGGGCGTAATTTTGTAGAGTTGCTCTATACCATGGGCGTAGTTTACCGGGTTTGGTTAGGATACCACTAGACGCAAACAGTAAACAAATTATTAGTTTTATTACTTTCCAAGGGACCACCTACCGCGGGCTAGGAATGCAAATATTGCAAATGCGAACGGCCGCGTCGGTTGTTGTCTGTTAGCGGTATAGCGTTTACTGCTTTTCCTTTGTCGTCTTGTCACAGCGAAGCGTCACAGAAGCTTCGTGACCATTCTCTTTGTTAATTTTCATGCTTGTTAGCTCACCGTTTAGTGCAGTCTATTTATTTTTTATCGAAACAAGCAAAACTTCGACATCATCGTTACATTTATACGTAAAATACAGACCGTACGTAACCTTCTGAATACTGTAAGAAATTAATTCGGTCCCGAGTGTTGAACGTTGAACATTTGTACAAAATGGATACAAACAACAGACCATCGGTAAGTTTATCATGATTAAGATGATGTCAGCGCAGTATTTGTTTTCTCTCTCTGACCAACGCGCAATATAGCAAATTTTACGTTCACAATAAATTATGATTATAATAATGATCGCTGACATCTTCTTGACTTCTTAAGAAGACTCCAAACCAGCTGCGTTTTCTCCGTCTCACAAGTGCGTAACATAACAAATTTTCGCTCAGCCGATCACGTTTAGTTCTGTTAATTTAAACATTAGAGTGAATTGGCCTATTATGAAACTTGATGGTAATAACGCTATCTGTGTTCTTATGTTTTTTTCATGCGCATATAATATAGCATAAATTAGAAATGCTCATAACTCGCATAGAAAACAGAATAACCGTAAAAAATAAAACACACAAACACAGATAATGTTCTTACCATTAAGTTCCTTAATAGGTCGCTTCACTCTAATGTTTAACCTAACATAATCTGCCGAGTGTAAACGTGCTGTTACGCACTTGTAAGAAGGAGAAACACATGCAGGTTTGGCGTCCTCTTAATATTGTTTTCAATATTATATTGTTAATACATTTTTTATAATACCTATTTTATATGCATAGACGTCATATGTCAAATCCGATTCGTCTGACGAAGATGATGAACATTATGAAAACTTATCAACTGAAGAGCTATCTCTTAAGATGAAGACATTTCGTAATTTATGTTTTAATAACGCAAGTATTTTATTTTTAAATGTAAACATTAGCCTTCAACCCATGCTCATCATACCTATTGAGAGTGAAAGACTTTGTCGATCAAACCTACTTGTTTCCCATTTTACTGACATAACCTAAAATAATTAGCAGTAAAAATTATAATATGGACACTAATAAGTAAAAATGTTCCATACTCTACCTGATTGTTTATATCTTACACAATGCCATAAGTATAATGAGAAATTCAAACCTGCATGTGTTGTCTCTGTCTTAGACGTTGTAGAACGTAGACAAAATGCGTTTACACGGTCTGAGTAGATCTCATTCAATTTTGGTTCTAGAGAAAAATACCTACTATAAAATAGAATTGTCTCAATATTTCTGAGAGCAAGACATTGCGTGTTTTCCATTATTCCTAATATAACGTTCATTATATCGTCTGGCAATAGCAAAAATGTCAACACTTTTAAAAGACCATTAACTTTTCAAAATTCTCAGTCCTCAAACAACTTTTCTATTTTTAAAACACTTTTGTCAATTAACGTCGCTTGTACCGAAAAATGAAATGAAAATATCTCATTACTAAAAGGAACAGTAGTGATCGTGTGATTGAATTCTATAAATGTTGGTTGTCAGGTAATATACAGCATGTCGCTTAGCCCCTTTTGCATTTTACCAATCAATATGATGTGAGAACACAGATGATATTCTTACCTACCTTTAGTTTTAATAGTAAGTAAATTGACTGTAATTTTAAATAAATGTAACAATACAATATTGGTTCTTCTGATTTGCTATTTGTATGTTTGTAAGACACACGAGGGCATCACATCCACTTGCTATTAATTAAAAGATCTATTGCTCATTACATTATAGATTAACATTAACTTCTATTAAAATTTATTTTTAGAAAATAAATGTTACTAATGCATTTAACATTGATATGATCGCATGTTTCAATTCTTGGTTGAAGAAAAAGAAAAGCTCAAACTCTGAAGAAAATTATGATTCTACCACGGTAAAAAGTTTACAAATTGTTTTAATTTAGACCTTTAATGTATTCATCTACTGAAATTTTATTTGCATGTTAGTTTCAAGAGATGAGTGATTATCTTGAAGCCTCGAAAAAAGTCTATGCTTATCGTGTTGACAATTTGACAGAAACAACTAGTAAACTAGTTGAACAATTTAAATCCAATAAACCCAATAATAGTACTACAAAAATTGATGTTGATAATAATGCAACTACAATTCAGAAATTTAAGGTGAATATCAAAGTTTAGTTTTTGTTATTTATAATTTAAAATAATGTACATTCTTAATATTAATTGAATTATTAAAAATGATAAGGCATTAATTGTTTTTTAAAAAATAAATAATTTATATGGACTGTAGAGACGCAGAACGATGTTAACTACACCTGACAAATTGAGACGTACATCAAACGAAAATGAAAATACTTTCAATCTTGCTCAAATAAATCATACTATTCCTAGCTTAAATTATAACGAATTATTCTCATCTGGTCGCCCTTCTCGTTATTTTACATCATTGTTCTTCAATAAGTCTTTGGCAGAAGAATTAAAAACTTCAAATGAGAATAATGATAAAAAAGAACAAAATGATCAAACAATAGAAGTTGATAAAAGTTTTTTGGAATTGGGGGGTATGTATTATCTTTATTAGTTATTTAAGTATTATATACAATTTTTTCTCTGTTAAATTATAAAATATACTAACACATTCATATTATAATTCTTTTTGTAGACTTGATGCGTACAGGATCTATCTGCCCCGAATTTCATTGTTTTGTAGCTGATCGTGACAAAGTTGACAGTTCAAACGATGATCAATTGACCGGCATTGAGTATCACTTTGATCCTACTAATCATCAATTTCTAAATAATTCTGATGATTCTGTATGCAATGAACCAGAAAATAATAAACTTGGTTTGTACCTCTATGTATATAAGATACCTTTGTTTTTCTATTACAAAACTTATATAAATAAATATCTTTGTGTATACTACTTATAAACAAATTTAACTTACAAATTATAATATTAATTTTTATTGGATATCTATGTGCTTTCAAATTAATTGTATAAATAAATATATTTAAGATTCATGTTCAAATGATGATAAAAATACAACAGTACTTGATGGACTTTTGGCATGTATTGACAATGTTGATAGAGAGTATAGCTATTTCAATCCTAAACTTCTTGCTAATTGGAAAGGACCAAAGGCTTGGAAAGCTCAAGCAATGGCGAAAGCATTAAAATCGTGCACTTCAAGTAATAATAAAAAAATACACTTATTAAATTTCTTTAAGCTTCCCACAATATCTATAATAAATTTATTTAATGTGTTTTAATTTATAGGTGAACGCAAAGACATTATTTCAAACATTAATGATAGTATTGATGAAAGTACACAACAAAATATTAAACAAACTAAAACGTATAAGAACCGCAATCAAGTTAAGAAAAATACTGTAAAAATAGATTGGTTAGATATGAGCCAATTAGATGAAATATTGAAAAAATATGATCACGAAAAAAATATGATTTCCCTTCATACACTAAAAAAGTGGAATCCACTTGATAATGTATCTGATCCACATTCAATTGTTTTCGATGTTGTATATAAGTAAGTAAACAATTATAATAACCATTATTTTTTTCCTAACTGCATAACCATAACTAATATAGTGTCAAATTCTATAGTTTAATAAACACTATGAAAGACTACCCACATACATTTATGAATTAACATGTTCTTTTTGTGTTTATCTTAATTAATTTACATTACTAATTAGTTACTTTTTTTTAAACTTACAAATAATGTAGGTATTAAAATAAACTACTGTAGGTACTTATACTTTAATAAATGAAGAAATTCAACAAAAGAAGTTATAATATTAATAATGATTAGGTAGTGACTGATGAATAATTCTATACAAATATGTATGGAATAGGTACTGAGTAAATAGTTATTTTTTTCATTTATTAAAGATAAGGTTACCCCTATAACATTTCTATACACAATACAGGTGTATAATATACTCTGAATATACAATATTATGCTCTATTGTTATAAGTTATTATTTATCAATTATTAATAAATTTAATATTTCGGATTATCATTATTTTTTTTAAAGGAACTCGTTATTTAACTTAGTTAAAAGTAGCTTAAAATTTTTAATTCGTTAATGTCCAGGTTTAGGTTAACCTAGTATAACTGCATGAATATTTTAAAAAGTAACCTTTTTGTCAGCCTATCAATGATTAATATTTATTGTTTGAATTATAGGTTTGATTTATTAAAATATATCGAAATTAAACCAGATTGGTGGATATGTTACAAAAATCTTGAAAAAGACAGTGGTTCAGAGACTTCAAGTTCTAATCAGGTACAAATGAAAAATTGATCAGTTAAATTTAATATTATAGAAATTATATTTCTCCTACATATGGAAACCATTACTCAATGATGTGATATCATATTTTTAGAACAGCAATGATTATAGCCAAACTATTGTAGACACATCAGAAGCCATGGAAATTGATTATGAAGTCTTTGAAAAGTCGGAAATAAAAAATGATGACAACTTGGCCAACTTGAATGCATCTAGAGAGGTAATTTATATCATATTTTATGTTTCGTCAAAATTAAAATCCAGATAATGTGTTATAAATTGTTAGTTATAAATTATAATATTTGGTATTTATTTAATTAAATTAAGTTTATTTTTAATTCATGAAATATTAAATTAGTACTTTATATTCAAATTTTGCTTACAAATGCATGTTATAGAACAATACTTTAAGTACATTATGGCATATTTCTAAACATATTAATTTTCATTTGTCTATTAGTAAATTATACTCCTATAGTTCCAGTATCTACTATACTCTATTCAGAATAAAAATAAAACAGGGGTCGGACAAAAATATGTTTTTTGCACATCCATCCCCAATTCATAGATCATTGCCATCTACACTACTCACTTAATATCAGAATCTATACCCTTTACTTATGTCCTTAAGGCGTTGATTATACTCAATTAAATAAATAAATAATGCATTTAAATTTAAACTATATACATATATTACAAAATTTTTTTATAGTTTATTAAGAGATTATAATGGATATTGCTAATGATGTAAACGTCATAAAAATAGTATGTCTTACCTCTAATCACAAATGTTTAATTTTTTTCTAGTTGAACCCTGAAGATGAAAATGTTGTAGCCAACATTAAAACTGAATCAAGAATGGATGTAGAAATAGAAGGATTAAAAAAAGAAATTTCAGATATTATTGATGAACAATGTGTTGTATGTATCTAATATTATGATGTTTGGTGTTCTATTTACTATCCTAATTGTTTTTACATAGGAAACTGATCCCAACAGTGATTGGAGTTCAAAGTTATCGTTTTTTAACTTGATAACAATGTTACGTGCTAATGAAAGAGATGGGCTTTCAATTCCTATCGTATTTGTTGGTCTACTTCATTTAGCAAATGAACGAGGTCTGAAATTATTCCAAGAACATTGTGTCATAAATGACATGGAAGAAACATTTATTGCCAAACCAATGAACAAAGAGTAATTGTAATTTGTGGCTGGTTCATTATTTCGTTTTATATTGTTCATTAACATTAATTACCTTTTTAAATAATGTTATGTTTATTTCATAAAAGTTAACATTAAATTAATAATCAAAGAAATATTTTTACACATTACATAAGTACACTTATATTACATTAAAAATATAAATCAAATAAATTTAACCATGATAATATTAGGTTGCTTTTCCATTAAAAATATAAAAATGATTCATGAAAATATCAGTTTTAGTTCTACTATTACATTTTGTATAAATATATTTAATCATTTCTATTTCCAAATTGATTAATACGTATGATCTGTGGATTTTAAAAATATTTATTCAGTTAAACTTACCAATGTCAAAATTTGATTCGGTTCTCAGTGTAGGCTAAGGCCTAGTATAAGTACTAGTGTAGGGTCTGTGGTTCCTACTAAATTGTTTCTTGTAGGATTGAATATATACTCAACTTATAGGTAAAGTGTCAAAGTGATATAAACATGCCAGCCATGAATTCAATAAACAAATAATTTATAGTACTTGATTATATTGTACGATGATCAATATTAACACAGATACAGAAAACTATCGTTGTCAATGGATACTTCATGAACTTGTGACGTAACAGTTAAATCTATGATAGCATTATTTAGATCACATCTAGTTTTACCATCTATGATAAAATAACTAAACCAAGAAAAATTTCTAAATTATTCGCAGCCATCAGCTATCTATGTAGTATGCATGTTAAATCTATGAATTAGGTAGTAGGTAGTTATTAAAGTATTCTATACTTATGGTACTTCCCTTAAATACAAAATTACAAAGGAAACGTGCGAGTATAATATAGGTGTTGAATTGACAGTCCATATATTTTATTGTTTTGTTTCTGAGTATGTTGTATATGACTGCAAATAATACATTATATTAAATCAATCATTTAGTTGGTAGGTTAGTAGGTACATGCGTAAGCGGCTCTCAGTAAAAAATCATGTGGGTGCATTTGCTTATCATGATTTACAAATCCATAGGGGGCTTGCCCCCAAACTCCCTCTAATTTCTGACTTATATTTTACCACCACTACTGCATTGTCATTAGTGTGGGGGTTTAGGTTAGGTTAGATATATATCAAATTTGTATCAATATTATTAAAAATAAAAACAATTTAGTGCATTATTTAATTTTCTTACGGTATTAAACTCATCAATAATGGTTATACAAATTGACCCAGATATAGCCAAAGGGGAAACTGTCCCTATTTACCCCCCCTGCGGACGCCTCTGGAGATTCCAGAAATAATCTTTGTAATCGCCGACACCTATGCGGGCCGTTTCAGTGCATGACGATACTGTTATAGTTTTTACGACTTACAAGTTCGGAGTCACAACTTAAGTGGATTTTTTTTTCTCTCTTGCCCGTACAGAACATCCGACATAACACATTTACGCAAAATCATGTTTTTAATTTTTAGAGTAATCTAGTATTAAAATCACCAGATATTACAAAAATAATTGAGAATATTTTTTTTGTGGGTATTATATCAATTTGTCTATATTTTGTTTCAAAACAGTTTAAACATAATTTAAACTTACAATTTTTTTTTTTATGGAAAGTCGAATACAAAGTCAATTAATAACAATAATGAAATATAAAACCACCAAAATATTATTCTCTATAGTTATGTAATCGGTGATTTTACTCTAAGATAACTCAAAAACGATAAAAAAATTGTCATTATTACCTTTAACTATATAACTTATGAGAGATTAATATGGGCCCATGAAAAAATGTTAGGCCCCATAGGTTTGTGTCCGTGGCCTCAAGAATCCTAGTTGTGGCACTTATGATATGTATGACCGTGCAATGGCTATTATTATAAAATAACGATTCGAGTTACAGTGAGTAACGAAATATTTTACTGCTGCTGTTACAGCGTTAGTAGTTACCTATTCTATATTTCTATACAATTAATATTATTGCACTTTACATTTTTTTTATTAGAATTAATATTACGTCGAATAGGTCGCACTAAATTTATTCGACGGTAACCAAATACATATTATTATCTATATTCTATAATGTAGTTTGAGGCACGGTCATGCAGTGGCGTACGCAGGATTTTTCAATTAAGGGAGCTTGAAAATTAATTACTATTTTATTTTTATTTTGTCCAGTCTAATAATTTTTAGACGTTTAGATGAGGTAGCCGGTAGGTATTTGAAAATGTTTGTACAACTTCAACTTCTCAATTTTTCTAGTAGAAATAATACTTCTCTAATCATAAACTTCGATAGATGTGTATTACAACATTAGATATGACATGTTATTATTTAACTCAACGCAGACGGTGAATTCATTATTGCTGGGTGTGTGGTCATCGCGAAGCCAAAGGCATAAGGTTAATTATTATTTATTTCAATATATTATGCTAGTACTATAAATTATATTTAATATCTGTATTGAAGTGGTTTGTTAAGGCCGATCGTATAATATAAGACGAATTGATCCATTATGGTCACCAACAGCGCCTGAGGGAACGGCATAGCGACTAATTGGACCATCATGTGGATGCTGTTATAATGTTCAGTTGTCGGAGCATGCAGCGAGTATACTTATTAGTATATTATTAATAGGTATATATTAGTATATCGTATTGTGTGAATAGATCTTTATTTTTATAATTTTTTTTTTTTACAACAGATTTATTATAATTTATTGTACATACTTGCATATTTTGTAATGACGTTATGACTTTGGGTTCTTGTCCATACGACACACATTTAAAATAAATAAATAATTTACTTTCAGACACCCATCAGGTTAATAGCTTGGACTGTTTACAAAAAAGACCACAACTCTTGATATTTTACAATTTAATTATTGAACTAATTTTTTTTTCATAATTTATGATTTTTAATTTGTTTTTTTTGTATATTTACAATATTTTAACCCTTATGACTTTTTTCCGAGGTAGAAAATTTGATGGGCGCAATGAGTTCTATATAAATAATTATTTTGTAGTAACTAGTCAGACACTAGTTATGAATATTTTTAAAATTAACATTGCACGGTTATTTAAGTTGTGACTTATAGGTACATATACATATTTTATTCTCTTATATGTGTTACTATGGCGTGTACAACTTCAAACGCTGTCTTGAAACCCTGCTATACTATATAACCTATTGGTAACTTGCTTTACATAATATATATATGTTAGCGGTAATATATGTAATACGTTATTTTATTAAATAACTAGTTATTCTATAAAATTCCTAAATATGTTTGTTAATATATAAATTACACGGTTTTACTAGTTAATATATAAAATACCGATTGGGTTTTCGTTAATGTATGAAATTTATATCATTAGGTAGATATGACCGGGACTGGATTAGATAACATACAAAATTTGTTACCGTTGTTGTTATTAATAAAAATAATAAGATAAGATAGTATTGAACCACACCATTTGGCATAGACTAGACTTATTCGTGTGACAGTGTACTGCGAGTTTACTTACTAGTTAGTTTAATCATTTTTAGTGTTGTATAGTGTAATAACTAATAAGTGTGCTTTAAAATGAAAACCAAATTTGATACAATTATAAAAAATACAACAACAGAACGTAATAACAGCACGTTTTTGCTGAAAGAAAAATATGATTCCTTAATAAGTGAAGTGAAACGTATTAAAACAGGAAAAAAAGAATCGCCACGTGATTATTGGTTAGTACAACGGTATGATGTGATAGAAGTGCAAGGTAATGAAAAACTTATACGTCCAATGAAAGAAAATTCTGATATTATATTTTACGTCCACGACGAAGAATTATATGATATTTTACTTAACATTCACCTATCTATTGGACATGGTGGTAGAGACAGAATGATGTATGAACTGAAAAAAAAATATAAAAATATTACTCAATCAAACGTCAAAATTTTTTTAAATTTATGTGAATCATGTGTAAAAAAACAATGTTTTGTATTTTAAAACCATTAAAATCGAAAAGAGCTGAAGAAGTAGTATATTGTCTCATAGATATTTTTACGGTGTTCGGTGCTCCAAGTGTACTACAAAGTGACAACGGTCGTGAATTCAGAAACCAAACAATAGATTCATTAAAAGAAATGTGGCCTGAATTATCTATTATTCATGGCAAACCTCGCCACAGTCAGTCCCAAGGATCAGTGGAGAGGGCAAATCAAGATATAGAGAATATGATAATTACCTGGATGAAGGACAACAACACAACAAAATGGAGTGAAGGGCTAAGGTTTATTCAATTTATGAAAAATAAAGCTTTTCATAGGGGGATAGGACGAAGTCCTTATGAAGCTATGTTCGGATGTTCCCCAAAAGTAGGAATTTCTTCAAATACTCCAGACAATATTTTGAAAGTTTTGAATACAGACAAAAGTTTAAATAATAAAATTAACAAAGATTTAGAGAAAAATAACTGTAAAATATGCAAACATATATTTATGGAAAATGAAGGGAATACCGAGAAAGAATTGTGTCAACTTTGCATAAATAAAGAAAATATTTCCAATAAAAGAGAAGAAGCAAAAGAATGCTTAGAACGTCAAGCTAAAAGAATGAAACTACAATCAGATATGTCTCATCCACCTGCTCTTCAAGGATGTAACGTACGAGTCAAAATTCCAGATGTTGACAGGTCAAAATGTGATCCACAATCTATAATTGCAATTGTATTAGAAAAAACAACCGACGGATTTTATCGCTTAGGTAATTTTTTTTATTTATAATTTTTTTTATTTTTTTATTAATAATTCAAATAATTTTGTTTTAGGAACTAAATACGATATACTAAAACAACTTTACGCGAGGTCACAATTTAGTTTATGCACAGAAAAGTTTATTACGCTTAGTGACGTTCCAGATGTAGATATTTGCCTTCGAAAAGCATCCGAATCCCTATCACTTGGTAATGGACAAGGGTTTTTTAAATGTACATGCCAACAAAAGTGCACCACAAAACGGTGCATATGTTTAAAAAATAATTTACTTTGTAATTCTAAATGCCACCCAAAAAGTTCCTGTACTAATAAATAAATTGTAAATTTAAAAAAAAAATTAATATTAATATTTTATATAATAATGTAAGGTGTGTTTGACTTATACTATAACATTTGATTTTTTAATTTGTAAATTGATTAAGATTTTAATAATTATTCTAATAAATTTATGTGAAATAAATTTATATTAATATTTTATATAATAATGTAAGGTGTGTTTGACTTATTCTATATCATTTGATTTTTTAATTTGTAAATTGATTAAGATTTTAATAATTATTCTAATAAATTTATGTGAAATAAATTTATATTAATATTTTATATAATATTGTAAGGCTTGTTTGACTTAATACTATAACATTTGATTTTGTTTGTAATTTGTAATTTGATTAAAACTTTTATTCAATAATAGTTTTAAATACATTAACTAAACCATTATTGTTAGTTTATAAAATATCTAGTTGGTATGTAGAATAACTAGTTGAAGTATATATTTATGGATTCATTCAATACATTAACTGAAAGTACCCGTAATTCTATAAAATAACTAGTTATTCTATAGAATTACGGAATTTCATACATTAACGCTAACATATACAAATATATTACATATAAATGAAGAAATTACGAAGAAAAAATAGTATTATAATTTGAAATTTGTTGTTACGTAAACAATATTTAAAAACCTAATATAAATTGTAAAATGTTAAACTGCATGCGGACTCTGCAGTGACGCCAATGTCTAGATTCCCTATAATTTATTTTCATTAAAGTTGAGTGGGATTCAATGTGGTTACTTGTTACCAAGTCTAGAACTGAAAAAAACATATGATTTGATTTTAGTTACAAAATATTAGTAAATATGAAGAATGTATAATTTTGGGTGTAGCCCATAAGCGCAAAATATGACCCAAATGCATCCCAAAAGCGCAAAAAAAATTACCTTTTTAATAACCCATAAGCGCAAATCAATTTTATAAAAAAAAGTGTCTTCAATTAAAATTTTAAATATATTATTTTAAAATTAAATTTGAAATTTGAAGCCCACTGTCTTCAAATATTCCAATCTGGAAATTTTTTTTCATTATACATGGTCCAAGTTTTTGTAAAGGAAATGGCTTTTGATTTGCGATTCGTAGTTTTTCGACCATTTGACTGTATTTTTAAATTAACTTCTGCTTGGTGTTCTTTAATCACTTCGATAAAATTATAAATAGATGGGTGCGGGTTATAAAATTGATCTTTCAAATGACGGTGATATGATTCTGGACCATTGGTGGAGCATTTATTTTTGCGCTTTTATCCCACTACCAAGGTACAAAAGCGCAAATTCATTATTACGTAAAAATCCCCAGTTTAAATATTTTGCTTTAATTTCATACAATTATAATTGATTGCAATAAATTTATCGTCTCCGTTTATTTATAATAGAACTTCTAACAAATTTACATTATATTTTATATTGATACTAAATTACCCGGCTTTGCCCCGAAAAAATGTTGATTGTCAACTCCTTGTGGGTGTAACAACCGCTGTGGAAGTGATGGCCTTTAAGTGTAAATCATATTTTATTATAATTTATAGACATCCCGCCCGGCGTTGCCCGTGACTACGTGAGGTGAGACTATATAGTTTGTGATTATGCGAGCAGTGTACTAACACGTACCTATCTATAGGCCTCGAGGTGCGTCCGTAAGTGTAGGTAGGTACAATTTCGAGGAATAAGTTTCAAAGTTATACAAAGTTTTTTGTTTTTCCAACCTCCGATTATGGGAACAACTATTTGAGGTGTCAACAGGCAGTTTACAATAATCTCTTCAATCGATGTTCTAAAATATTTGTAACTCTACACTGAATCTAATTATGCAAACAAAATAAATTACCTTTACATTTTCTTATTCTATTTAGTATTTGTACACCTAGCACGGCGCTTATTATTTTTTTACAGACCGTTTATATAATTTGTACACGTCATACATTTTTATCGATGGGACTGTAGTAGAACTTTGTCAACACTAAGATTTTAAACGGGTAAATAAAAGCAAAATTACCACTATACTCGTACAGTGTACACATATTAATTATTAGAAACCATTTAAAAACAAAAAAGTTTTTGTTTCATATTGTGTTATATTTTTCATCAAATAGCCATCCACTTGGTGAAACAAAATATAATATACATTTAATTCATATTTAAAAAAAAAAATCAGAAGAAGAAATAGATATCATGTAATTTATTTTATAAATCTATTTTTTTTAAAAATGTAGTTTCTGCGTCAAAATCCATTTTATAAATAGACTTGGCACTATTTTAATGATATTATATGTTACCTATATACTATAATAATATACTATTCGTGATATAACTATAGAATTGTATAATGTACTGAAACGAAAGCCGTGTGCACCAGAATAGGTATCTATATAGATAATTTTTATTAAAGAGGTACGGGTATCTCAGCTATACAATATTATAAAAGCCTGGTCATAAAGCAGATTAGACATATCAGATTAAATAAGATAAATGTCTCCTGATTGTCGTAGTAGTAAGTAAAAATAAAATGACAATCGCAGTGCCATAAATACATACATTTATATTTTATTAAACACTTATTTCCAGGCTTGGTAATATACGTGTATAAAACGTATGAAATGACTAAAACGTATATTATGTTTTGTTTTTGAAATTAACTCTTAAACAATTAAAACTTTTAAAAGTAACCTTACTCTTCCTATTTCAAATATTAAATTAGGTTTTTAATTTTTATAATTCGTAAAAAATAAAAATATAAAATATATTAGGTTGGTAAAAACTAAAAACACTAAAAACACTAAAAACTAAAAATGGTAATATAAAATTATAAAATAAATATTATTATATTATATTATATAAATAATAAATATATTATTATATTCATATTACAAAATACAAAGTAAACTCTGAAATTTAAATGTTGCCATATAGAATATTTGTATTTTCAACTATTTTGTTTACATATTATAAAATGAAAGTTTTTTAATTTTTTTTTTCCTTTGATATTTCTACTCTTTATTAAATAAAACTTATTAAGTAAAAATTCAAAATAGAAATATTAAATAGTAGATACGTTCTCGATAAGATAATTATAATCGTTAATAAATAATAATAGATTAAATTATTTTATTGTTAGTTTAAATTTAAACTTTAAATTACAAATGTATATTAAATAATAATTATTTATTACTTGTTTATTAGGGATTTTATTTTTATACGGTATAAAACGTTGATAATTATGTGTATTACACTCGTACTATACAATTTATACGTTTTATATACGTACGTATAATACGTGTTTTATAGTTTAATACTATACCGTATTATACGTTTCAACTTTCAACCCTGCTTATTTCTAATTTAAATTTAATTATTACAATAATTTACAATTTACACGCAATTTTATACTATAGTTTGTTTCACCAAGTGGATGTTTTTTTTATAGTTATTTTATGATCAAATTTGGGTGAAATTACATATTAAATAACCGAGAATATTGATTTTATTTATTTTCTTGTAATTTTATAGAATTAATTCAACTTACCGGTTATACCGTATTAATAATGAGAAATCTCATCTCGTATACTATAATATTATATCATTGAATTCAAATTTAATAACATCCATTATTATTATTATTTTTTATTATTATCTTTATTGACGGAAAAAAACTCCATTTACAGAATAATATATATATAAAAAAATTTGTTTTGTGTAGTGACATGAATACAATAAAATGTTGGTACAAATAGTATAAAGTTTACATTCAATTAATATAACAATTACATAATATTATGTGGTATATAATTTTACAGCTATAATAATTTTAACTAAAATTAATATTCGTAGTGTTTCCTATAGTCATCAGTATATCTGAAGGTGATGATTTAGAGTACCTATGTCTTAGAATTGTTTTATATAGTGATCCACTTGCCTACCTACTGTACAGCAGAACGACAACCATCGCTTTTGCCCACCCTTTTTATATCTGAAGTTCTACTGGATTTTAAAATTTTTCGAAAAATACAGAAAATTCTTTTGCCACTAACTGTCTAATTCTGACGTTGGACTGGGCTTTAACCTTGGAGGTAGGTCGAGAGCTGAATTCTTGCACACATTTTGCGATTATAGTAATATTTGAACGAGTTAAGAATGATGATGAAATCAGCGATACTTCCCTATATTTCTGTTTTACCGGAAATCTTTTTTTTTAAATTTTTTAATTTTAACACATGTAGTTGAGCTTTGAGCATGCTAAAAGCAATGGTAAAGTCAGAGTCAGACTGTAGAGGTTTGACTCAGTTTTGAAATTTGTTACGTACCCTATTAAATATATATAGCATAGCACACGTTTCTGTGTGGCTGTTCGAAACTCATCGCCTTTCCGTGCAGACCCGGGCACCCAGCTGTAGTAAACCCAAAAGTAGAACATAATTATTTTACCAATGTAATATAAAATAATAAATTATACAGTAGTATAATTTATGATATTAATTAATGTAGGCAGCAATATAATATGGTGAACGTGTAAAACCTAAATAACAGGAAATATAGATCAAAGGTGAAAACAACAAGTTGTTTCCACCTATTCGCATAATAATGCAAGTTAACAATAATATCATATCACACTACCATACGTCATTGTTAAGACCCGCATAAATACGGGTAGAGCGCCTACCAATAGTTTGAAGATAGTCAACACTTGTCAAAGGTCTAATAGCTTACGATAGTGCTTCTAGGCTGGTTAGAGCTGCAGTCGTTGAAAATAAGCTACGCGCAACCGGTTCGTCACGATAACTATATAGCTACGTGCGTTTTACGGTCGTCTGTTTTAACCTGGTCGTTGTGTGTACCGTTGCCGCCGTCGGAACGACTCAAATAGACAGACTATCTGTCAAGGTCGTTGCCGTCACTCGCCGCACACGGACGACTTTACGGACACTGCAGCCGCCGCTGCCCCTCACCTCCGCACATCCATCGTCGACGTCACTGGGTATCGTTCGTGATTATTATTATTATTGTTTTATTGTGGCGTTGCCATTGTCATTACGCTCTATAGTACGTTTTGTTATTAATATAATAAATTGCACGCTGAGTCGTAGAGACGTCTCCGCCAGCCCATCTGATTTATAATATTCATTTAAACCTATTATACTATTGTGCTACACGCACCTGTTGTACAAGGTTTGTCCAGTATTTGTCTTTACCTTTTTGTATATTACGATTAACGGTGTTACCCTACCCCCTAGAATAAATTTTCGTCACCCGAATCGCTGGTAAATTAATATAAAATAGAGTGCTGAGGTCATTGCAAAGAGCGTAGTGGACACAGTGGTAAAAAATAATATAACTATAAAAGTGTTGTCACACATCTCTTCTGGGAAAGGTCTTGATATTCTAGATCCGAATTCTGCCTCGCACCGGATATTCGCCACTTCTGCGATCACCACTCTTGAAGATATAATATTATAAGATCAAGCTGTGTTCAGAATGTTCACTAAAAAATTTAATTCGTTCACGTTCAGTGCTTAAAAAAGGAGCTCGTTCACGTTCACGTTCATATTTTTTTCAAATGAAGACGTTCCTGTCTTTGAAAATATTAATGTGTTCATTTGGTCGTTAATTTAATTTTTATGAATCGTTTAAAAACTAATACAAAATCGTAGAAATCATAATATTGTTGATTTATGTCCACATGTGCCCAATATAATTTCATGTGTTTTCTTTTTATACTTCGTAATAAATTAAATATTTTAATAGTATTATCAATCAATATTTATTAAATAGTAATTAAATTTGAACGTCTTAAAAATCATTCAGATTCATTAAATATATTATAAGCGTTTTTTACGTTCACGTACTATCTGAAAAAAAACGAGTGACGTTCACATATCGTTCACAAAATATGAACTTTAACGCGTGAACGACGTTCTTTTCAAACACTGCTTTAAGTATTACTTTCGGCTCTTTTTAATTTAAAATATTCATTAAAATTAGCAAACATTGCAAGTCCACTCCCAAGCCCACCTTTAAGATTTTTTCCCAAATTATTTATTAATTATTATATTAAATATAATATATTCAACCTTACAGTTTTTTTAATTTATTGGATTTGTAAACAAGTATAAGGTCGTTTTTTCGTTAGTTTATTTTTTTTTACATTGAAATTAATAAGGTTACTTTTGTTCATAGAATATGACTAAATATTAAATATAACTTATGGTTTTGATTTTATTCTAACAATTATGTGTATAATTTTTTTAATATAAGATTAATAAACTTTAAAATTCGTGGTAGGTTCAAAAGTTTTGAGGACATCAAAAAAAAAGAAAAGAAAACAGGAATTTTTACGTAAAATCGGTGTTTGAAATAAATATGAGAAGATATAAATCGTTATATTTTCACGTTATATAAATAATCAAATATTCTCAAAATTTGAACTTCAATTGTTCATAAAAGTATTTTTTAAATTTCCAGTAAAAAAAAACCGGGTTAGTGTGTGTCGCTTTGGCTTTGCTGTACAATAGGTTACAACTTTATCACTGCAATGGATGTTACTAAATTTGTATTAAATGATATAGGTAATATCATTGTGTACGAAAAACAATAATAATTAATAATCCGAGACAGTTTTGTCAGCCTATAGGATATGATTTTATATCATATTTATATTGTTATTATTAATACGCCGGCAGCCAGTAATTTTAATTAATATTATTTGCATATTATTATATTTAAAAATGTGTACTTGAGAAGTTTCAAATACAAATGAATAACTTTTTAAATTACAACAAAATAACTAAAATCGTTGTTTTTGATTATAATTTGTAAACAAATATATCAGGATCCTTGTATTAAATTGTCAAGCTTTTTGACCCAACGAATATAAAATTTGAAAGGCATTTTTAGAAAAAAAAAACCCGTAATTATTCTCGATAAAAACTTTTTCACTTAATAAATAAGCTTGAAAATTTAATGCAAAGTTCTTAAGTTTCGCTTATATAGAAGTTATAGAATGTTAAAGATACATATGTACGATTATTTTTTATATGCATTTAAAGTTCAAATTTTGATAAAATTCATCAAAATCCCGAAAATATACAAATTATTTGTCAGTTGGAAATTCATAAAAGTTTTTCTTTATAGCTAACATTAAAAAATGTAATAGAAGATTTCCATTAAGTTTTTCTACCTACATAAAAAAAAAGTTCACCGGAAAGTTACGCTATTTATATATATGAGATATTTTCGACTTTTATTTTATTTTTTTAACTATTCAATTTCATTATTTAATATTTATACAATTTTAGATTCTGAGCGGAGCGATGAATGTATTGATTTTACAATGATGTGTGTTTTTTTTTTATTTTTGTTTTTAATTTTTTAATTTTTGTGTCTTAGAGAGCAGTAAAAATGCTTCGATTTTCTTCAATAGTACCTTTTCTGATAGGAAAGTGAATCTAGTTGGTACAACTAGTTGGGGGTCAAAAGTTAAAATTTCTCAGTAGTTTTCAAAAGCGCCGTGAAAAACAAATGAAAAATTAAGGCAAAAACGGGATTTTTTACGCAAAACCGATTTTGGTTATTGAAGTAACTCTAAAAGAAATGACAGTATACAGAGTGTAACAGATATAACTGACTTTTGGAATAACTTTTGTTCCAATAAATATTTATTTTTTTTATTTATCATTTGTAAACCCTAGCGTTACATGTACAATAATTTTATTTTTATCTTTAAAATGTGCAATTTATTTTGAGTTGGAAATTCATAAAAATTTTTCTTTTTAAATCTAAGGTTTGAAAATGTGATACAAGAATCCTTATAAGTTTTTCCTAATCTTATCAATGAAAAAATGTTTATAAGCAAGTCAACATAAATTTTTATGAGCATTTTAAGTTCAAATTTGTACAAGATTAGATATTCACTCGATTTCTCATGTAACGATTTTCTTATTTTGTTGCAATTCAAAAACAAATAACTGTAGATGCATGAAAATTTCACTGAATGTTTATATAAGCTATTTCTATACACCATCTAATTTTGAATATGTTTTGACTGTTTTTGAGCTTTCTACGGATCATTTAAATTTTCATCTTTTTTAGTATTTTTTTATATAAATACCAATAAATATTTATTTGTTGTGCCAAAAATAATGAAAATTTAATACAAAGCTCCTGATATATTATTACAATAGCTATTGAAAAATATTAAAAATACATAGGCACACATTTTTTTATAAGCATTGAAAGTTCGAATTTTGACAAAGTTCATCAAAATCTCGAAAATTATCAACCATTGTAATTAAACAATTATAAAATAGTCAGTTTCTATAACTAAAGATTTAAAGTTTAAAATAAAGATTCTTATACATACTGTAAACAAAAAATCTAAAAAATATATAATCACAGTTATATTTTTTACAGACATTTTAAGTTTAAATTTGGACGAAATTACATATTAAAATCAATTTTAACGAGTAAAAGTATATATTATAATATTTTTATAGCATCACTGATAATTTTAGGTTAATAATTAAATAATATGAATAATATTAATTCAACTTAGCAGCTACCGCCGTATAATAACAATATCAATATAATTTAAAATATCGTAGACTGACATACCGTCTCCGCTCAGAATCGTTTTTCGTATACAATGATATTATATATCATCGAATTCAAATTTAATATACCATCCATTATAGTACAGTGATCTACTTGTAGCCTACTGTACAGCGGAGCGACATCCACTTGACCGCCTTTTTAATATTTGTATACTGCTTTTGTAGCAATGTGTTAGGATCCTTGCGTATTACATTTTCAAGTTTTTTAACACAATGAATAAAATGTTAGTTGCTACTGACATTTATAGAAAAAAATAAAATTAAAACAATTGAACATTTCAAATGACTATTAACAGCTCAAAACGTGTCAAAATATTTGAAACATTTTATAGAGTATAGAGAATTATAAAATAAACAGTTGGTGTAAATTTCAAGTGTCTACGGTTGTTCGTTTTTGAATTACAACAAAATAAGAAAACCGTTCCACGAGAAATCGAGTAAACGAGGAAATATCCAATGTCGTAAAAATTTGAATTTGAATTGCTCATAAAAATGTAATTTTTTTTCTGGTAGACATTTTTTCATTAAAAGTATACAAGCTTATGATGAATCTTTCATTAAATTGAAAAATCTTAGATAAAAATACAAATTTTTATGAATTTCTAACTCAAAATGGTTTTCAAATTTTCAAAATTCTTACTTAAGACTCTCAGAAAAAAGTATTGTGGAATTACATTAAATTATTTTTTTAATTTCCACTAAAAATTTTTTATAAGGAACCTTGTATTAAATTTTTTAATTTTTTGACCTGTAAAACAGTTTTTATCGATAATAATTAAAAAAAACCTAAGAAAATCGAAGATTGCATACGCTTATAAATAGCTCAACATGAGTCAAAATATTTTGCAAAATTGTATGGTGTATAGTATACAATGTATACTGTATATAGAAAAATGTATACTATTATAATATAAATATTCAATAAAAATGCCATGCGTCTACAGTCTTTTTTTTTTAGAGTCACACCAAAAACCAAAAACGATTTTGTCTTAAACTGATTTTGCGTAAAAATTCTCGTTTGATAACTACTGCGAATTATAATCTAACCTCTCGCGTAGCCCCAACTAGATTCACTTACCCTTAGAAATTATTTTAGAATTAAATATTATAATATTGTTATTTGACATTTTTCATATAATTTATAATATTGATATGTGATATTTAATTGTTAACGAATATTACGGTCCACGGAAACTGTGTCAAAAAATCATCCTATTTTGTCAATACAAAGAGTTTAATACCCTGGTAACGTGTATCCCTATTTATTACCAAATTATAAAAACGGAAACAATCCAATGACCGAGGACGACGGCCGTTTTAATTTATTCAAAGCTTTTTATGTATGGTATTGCCAGTGTTAGTGTTGTATACATTTTCCAATGAATTAAATACTATAATATTGTCATTTGAAATTTTTCAAATAATTTATAATATTGATATGAATTATTTTATTTAAAATGAATATCACTGTCCCCGTGTTCAACGCAAACAATCACCGATTTTTCCAAAACACCCGTCACACAGTGTCTATAATGCCCTGCTCATAGCGTATATATTGGTAGTCGATACTCGATTTTGGTATTAATGCTTATTTGGCCTCAGTTATTGTTCCCCTTGATTGCCGCTGTTAAGACCGCCGTGTCCTATCCATATCTATTATCTATGGTGGTTGAGCGGCGGGTCGATAAAACGTTCGAGCGCGACCTCGATAACCACGACACAACCGTAGGTAAGCATTCCGTTACGGAACCGGCGGGGTGGCGGGGTTCGCGGCGGCGTCTGCGTAGTGATGCCGGCCGATTGCGAGAGCCCACACCCGTGTTGCAGCAGCTGCTGCTGCGTGGGTGTTTGTGGCGGGGATAGGATCGCGGCGTCGGCGTCGGCGACGGAGGACGACAGAGTACGGCGCTGTCGTGGCTGCCTGTGCAGAGGTGGTATTGGCAACCCTTGCCCGATCATTGACCCGGTCGAGCAACGCGTCGTATAGTCGTCACACCTCGCCGCCGAATTAGAGCGTACGTAAAAGTATTGATTATTCAGTGTCGATTTCAGTTTCGCGTGCGTGCGCACAAAAGACGAATCTGTCGGCAAAGCGATACCTACGTGCCATCTTGGTCGACCATTCGAGAGGAGTTCGGCTGCAGCTGCTTACCGCCCGCTTCACGAGAACAAAGATTCAACAAAGTCGGGTAACGTATTAGCGTTTGATGATTATTTTATTAATTCGATTAAATCGATGTCTACCGATGACGTTAGGTAATATCGTCTCGTTTTTGCGTTCGAATCGCAGTGACGGAAATTTCTGAACGTAATATTATATATTTATTTATTAATTATTGAATGAAATTCCTACTTGGACATTATTACGCGAAAATAAAAATAATATTACCGTTAAGACTAAATACCACCTCCAAGCCAATGCGTCCGAGTGTAGATGAGAGTTCTATAATAACTTAGGTATAAAATACATGTTTGAAAAATTGAAGTCACATTTAAAGAAATAATAGTTTGTAAATTAAATTAATAAAATGTATGCAGTAAAAATGTCAATAATAAATGTAAATTATCCTATTATGTATTTAGGCGTTTTCGTAAAAAAAATCTATAAAGTATACGTTTATTTTTGGACTCAATTCAATGGTACAAAATATATGGCAGAGTATGTAATGGATTTATAAGCGCAAAACTAATCAGATTCAACCTTTAAAAAATAGCTCACTCAGTAGATATAGTAAATAAAATAGTTTAGTGAAACCATGGCTTGTTAGCTTAAATATTGAATTTAATGTGGGCTCTAATTTTAAAGTAGGTATGTGTTTTATAAGCAGAACCCAGAGGGCAATGTCCATAATGTTATGAAACTATGGACTGTATTCAATATTTGTACACGGACTATAACTCACTATAACATTTATCGCTGAGGATATTTTTTTAGATTATTTTTCGTTCAAACAATGTACCTACTTACTATAAATACGTCCGCTACGAACGGTCTCCAGTACACACACATTCAGCGGTGGAGGTAAAATCACAGAATAGATAAAAGTGTCACTAATAATAAACTACTGATATAATTTGACTGCCATAATATTATGCTCAATTAGCAATCGTTGTTATCGGTCAAGTATGGGTCATTGCACTCATTGTGTCAATTATGATAAAACAATTTAGGAAAAGGTCAAAAGAATAACGATTCGTTGAACTTGAATAGTGTTTGTTATTGTGGCGTTTGTACTTGGTGTTTGTTAAACTCTCTACAGTCGACATTGTTAGTTTTGAGTTTTGACTACTTTTAACTTTGCAACCAGTAGCGGCGCAATTAGGATCTTGGGGCTCAGATGATAAGGTAAATATAGGGCCCTATAGCTATTAGCTGGTAACTACTTAAGAGGACGTGGCACCCTCATGACGTGTTGTTTCCGTCTTACACACGTACGAAATACCAAATTTCCGCGTTCACTAGTTTCAATAGGGTGCTATAAGTTTTGATATTACAGTGAATTGACCGATTATCAAACTTTAAAATAATAACATTATCCTCGATATTATCTGTGTTCTCTCGTAATTTTTTTACGATATTTTAATTTTTAAGTGAGTTATGAGCATTATAAAATATTAAATCTTTACGAGAATTAATCCTTACGAACGAAAATTTGGTATGTCATACGTGTGTAAGACGGGTTCGGACCCCCCCCCCCCCCCGATTTTTTTTATAACTAATAAATTTAATTTATGTAAGTAACTTAATTATATTAATTTGCTATGTGTCCAATTATGATGTATTGATATATTAAAATATCAGTTTTTTTTTTGTTTAAAATGAGTGTTGGGTAGTTTTGTAGTTGGTTTTTTTAAATTACCTACTATAAAAATATTATTTGATTTATAAATCATACGATTTCCAGTAGCGGCTTTGATTCGTATTCAAAGGAGGGGGAGGGCAATATCCGTTTGGTTCAAAAATTCTACTCTTAATAATTTACGTACTTAGGCCTATACAGAGGCAAATATATGTACCTATCCAATAGGGAAATTCATAGGCCGTGATTGTAATTTATAAACACTCTGAACTTCTAATCAACTTTTCATCAAATTTCGGTTTTTTTTCTTTAATAAATGTTTAGTAAATTATTTAAATTTATTGTACAATTTAAATTAAGTAAGTGTACGGTGTACCTAATATACTATGTATTACAAATAATTTTATAGGTATGTCAATTTTTAAGGGCATTATTGTGGTAAAATACATTTTTTAGAGCATATTTTGACTGTTAACTGCCCTACTTATAACAATCGAATCAGAGTATTCGTATGCTGGTATTAACCAATTTCACCAATTATCCATTTTACATGGAATTCAAAAATAACTTCGTAGCCCGTATGAAAATATACGTACCTAGTTAAATATAACTATAGAAGTATAGTAGGTATATTGTTGACAGACAACAGTATCTCAATTCTCAAATCTATCTTATATTGTCATATTAATTATAATTTCTATACAAATGACTGACTTGTGTTTTTTTGATATATATTAGTATCAGTTATTATAAAACTATTAAGGGCATCGCATGCCGTGATTGTCTGTCTTTGTCTAACACACGCGGAACATAGGAATAACGACCTAAACGCCTGACAAAAATTAAGGTACTTCTAGTTAATCGATTTAAAATATGTAAAGATGTTTGAATTAGTATACAAGTTTACTTTGCATAGGTCGAAGCATATTTTTAATATTTTTTTAATTTATTTAATAATAACAATTAACAAATTTATAAAACGTAAAATATTTATTCTCATCAAAATATTGCTACAATCGAAAAAGTGCTTCGACCGATGCAAAGTAAACTTGTATACCAATTCAAACATCTTTAAATATTTTAAATCAAACAACTAGAAGTACCTTAATTTTTGTCAGGCGTTTAGGTCGTTATTCCTATGTTCCACGTGTGTTAGACAAAGACAGACAATCACGGCATGCAATGCCCTAAAGCGAAGCGTAACTATTAAGCCCGCCACAAGACCGAACGATTATGCCATCGTCTATCGGGTTGTTATTTTCAGAATATCAACGAGGTATTAATACATAATATTATAGACTAATTAATTAATTGAATTAGTATAATAGTACAACAGCCTACATTGTTGAATGCTAATTACCTTATTATTACTTTGGCTTGTAGAACGCAATATCATTAATTTATTATTAATCAATATTTATTATTATTCCATCAACTTGTTAAAACTTTAAATGATTGCATAAAGGTTTGATTCTTTTTTGTTAAAAATTATTAATTCATTAATAATACCTTTATTAATTATAGGTACCTACAGTAGGTAGATTCTAATTATGTCGAACGTCGATATCTCGAATTTTTATCTTGAACTCAATTGAAATCCCATTGAACTAATAACAATTATGATAAAACTCATTAAAAATAAGTGTTAGTAGTACTTATTACTGTATTTGGATAAATTTCGGTATAAATTTAAAAAAGTTGTATATTTAACTGAATATCATCGACTTTTGCAGTAGACATCGCATAGACTCTTTATCTAGGTTTTGACATTTCAACTATTGTCCGATAATATAATACGAATACCTACTTTATTATTTGTTATATTTGTATAAAAATCATGTTGGTGTGTAAGAATCTTAAAATTAAATTTCAAATTTATATTTTGTTTCTAAAACCTTTAGAATGCCCCAAAAATTAAGAAAATATCCTAAAAACTTAAAAAAATTAACTTTCTTAGTCTCATTCAAAAGTTCATAAAATAAATTTGTGATAATACGAACATTACACAGATACTGAGATACCTAAGCTTTGGAAAACAATGCAAAGTGCATCGAAACCTCAGTCCTAATTATTATATTATCTACAGCAGTCGGCAATACTCATAAACTTATAGAAAATCTAAAAACTTATACCTATTGGTTGTGTCAAAGAATGGAAATATATGTAATGTATATTACTACGGCAACGCCCATCGTTAAAGTATAAAATTATAATACTATTTAAAGAAAAAAAACTATTTACATTCCCGACGAATTAGATGCACACACGCATATATATAGTACCTCTATGCTTTTCGTACGTCTTTATCAAATCATTTGCTGTTCGTTGTGTTTAATGTTACTGTGAACTTGACTTGCTGTGATTGACCAATTACACATAGTTAAGTCGAACAAAAAAAAATTTAAATGACCGATACATATTTGTGATAAAAAATTGTAAAAACATTTTGACAACGGCGCTTATATGGATGTCACTCAGTGGCGTGTATCATAAAAAAATGAGTGTTGATCAAATCATTTAAGATGATCCACACCTCATAATGCTGTTGTATTGGCCTAAAAAATGACTTATTTTTTATTTATCAATACCCATCATATTTAAGATGTTGCCTGAGCAACAGTTGGACCCTATAAGTTACACGCCACTGGTCGTCATAAGTTCGTATGACAATTTGTTAATTTACGGGAATAAAATTTGTTAATTATACAGAAATACCTTTTGAATATATCTGTCATGTCATAATCCATGATTTTCCTAAAAATGAACACTTCTGAAGGACGTAGGTATAACTGATAAATAATATTTAGTGATAATAAAAATAATATTGACATTGTGACAAATACATTTATGGTAATTGTTTATAGTTACGCACCTCTATACATATATACCCTATAAGTATACCTACGCCTGATTTCTCGATATTACTTAGAATGAGGAAAATGTGAAATAAATTCGAACTGTTATATTATATAGATGAATATTACTTTTCTGAAAACATTTCAGGCAGTTTAAAAGTAAATCAAAATGTTTGTGTAACATTTAACTTGGCTGAAGCTTGAAGTTAAATGCCTAAAGTGTAAAATGAACATACAAAAAGTGTATAGGTACCGCTTTACTTTACATTAAGTTACACGTTACAAGTGGGTAATTATAATTGGTGGTATTAAATTTGAATATCATTGTATGCAAAAAACGATTCTGAGCGGACTGTCAGTCAGCCTGTATTATAAAATATTTTTAAATTACAACAAAATAACAAAGATCATTATTCTTCGTTTAAATATCTAATTTTGTCGAAATTTGAACTTAAAATAGCAATAATAAAAGACTGTGTTAATATATTTTTTAGATTTTTTGGTAAAGGTATATGAACTACCTATGAGATATCTTGTTTTATATACCTACTCGATCCTTGGCTATAAAAACTGAAACATTTATACATTTTTAACTAAAAATGATTTGCAAACTTTTGAGATTTCAACGAATACTGTCAATTTTTAAATATTTAATGCTTATAAAAAAAACCGTGCCTGTGTATCTTTAATTGTTATTAAGACTACTTATGAAAAATCTTGTATTAAATGACTCAACCAACATTTTTTTTAAATGTATAGGAAAAAAACTTAAAACAATTTAAATGTCTAAAAATATTTTGAAAATTTTTTCATATATGGTATGGAAAATGATAAAATAAACATTTGGTGAACATATTAGGTATCAACGTTTATTCGTTTTTGAATTACAACAAAATAAGAAAATCGTTAGATGAGAATTCGTTAATTTACGTCTAAAAATCCAATGTAAAAAATTTAAATTTAGACACTCATAATAATTATTTTAACTTTCCGGTTACTTAAGAAGTAAGGGAAATTTTTTTATTACATTTTCAAAGCTTACTTTTAATATAAATAGAACATTTTTCTGTAAAATACCGGTTTTTCCTTAATTTTTCATTTGTTTTTCACGACCCTTTTGAAAATTTTTGTGAATTTTCCAATTTAACCTTTTAAAAGTACCAACATTCAGAAAAGATGCTGATGTGGATAATCGAAACATTATTATTTATTTATACTAGAAAAATGTTTAAAAAAACATCATTTTTACAATGATTACAATGACATTTTAGATTCTAAGCGGAGCGATTGATTTTACAATAATGTGTTTTTTTTTTTATTTTTATTTTTAATTTTTTAATTTTTGTGTCTTTTAGAGCAGTAAAAATGCTTCGATTTTCTTCAATAGTACCTTTTCTGATAGGAAAGTGAATCTAGTTGGTACTTTGGGGGGTCAAAATTTCCCAGTAGTTTTCATGAGCGCCGTGAAAAACAAATGAAAAATTAAGGAAAAAACGGGAATTTTTACGGAAAACCAATTTTCAACAAAATTAATTTTGGTTTTTGGTATAACTCTAAAAGAAATGACCGTAGATACATGAAATTTTGATTAAATGTTTATATAAGCATTTTCTACACACCCTAGAATTTTCAAAATATTCGACTTATTTTGAGCTGTTAACGGACATTTTCAGTTTCCAATGTTTTTAGTTTTTTTTTCTATAAATGTCAATAAAATGTTATTTGTTGGGTAAAAAATCTGGAAACTTTAATTGTAGGCTTCTAATATATAGTTTTAAAGGCAGATGAAAAATATTAAAAACCCGTAGTCACAATTTTTTTTATAAGCATTTAAAGTTCAAATTTTGACAAAATACGTCAAAATGACGAAAAAGTGGAATTTATTTTGAGTTAGAAATTCATAAAAATTTTTTTTTTTATAGCCGAGGTTTGAAAATGTAATACAAGATTCCTCATAAGTTTGCCTAATTTTATCAATAAATAAATGTTTATAAGCAAGTCAAAATAAATTTTTATGAGCATTTTATGTTCAAATTTTTACACAATTTGATATTCATTCGATTTCTCATGTAACGATTTTCTTATTTTGTTGCAATTCAAAAACTAATAACTGTAGATGCATGCAAATTTCATTGAATGTTTATACAAGCATTTTCTATACACCATCTAATTTTGAATATGTTTTGACTGTTTTTGAGCTTTCTACGGATCATTTAAATTTTCATCTTTTTTAGTATTTTTTTATATAAATACCAATAAATATTTATTTGTTGTGCCAAAAATAATGAAAATTTAATACAAAGCTCCTGATATATTATTACAATAGCTATTGAAAAATATTAAAAATACATAGGCACACATTTTTTTATAAGCATTGAAAGTTCGAATTTTGACAAAGTTCATCAAAATCTCGAAAATTATCAACCATTGTAATTAAACAATTATAAAATAGTCAGTTTCTATAACTAAAGATTTAAAGTTTAAAATAAAGATTCTTATACATACTGTAAACAAAAAATCTAAAAAATATATAATCACAGTTATATTTTTTACAGACATTTTAAGTTTAAATTTGGACGAAATTACATATTAAAATCAATTTTAACGAGTAAAAGTATATATTATAATATTTTTATAGCATCACTGATAATTTTAGGTTAATAATTAAATAATATGAATATATTAATTCAACTTAGCAGCTACCGTAAAATAACAATATCAATATAATTTAAAATATCGTAGACTGACATACCGTCTCCGCTCAGAATCGTTTTTCGTATACAATGATATTATATATCATCGAATTCAAATTTAATACCATCCATTAAACAGTGATCTACTATTGTAACCTACTGTATAGTAAAAATCTTCAAGTTACTATAAATAAATATTTTTTTAATTACCAAAAAAAATAACTAAAGTCTTTATATTCGTTTGAATATCATAAACATAATTGTATGTCAAAAAACAAAATTGAGCATACTACCTAAGTATTTTTGATATATTTAAATCATTGTAAGAAAATCGTTATAGGAAAAATGTCGTATTCAATTTGTAATTTGTAACGACATATTATATAGAAACAAGTTTAAACATTTTAAACACTTATTAATATTTTTTAAATTTCATTGTAACTATATATAACAAATTATAATTTAATTTAAACTTGGAAAAATGTTTAAGTATGAGTTATGAGTTATGACATACCATTATTTATTTTATGTAAATATTTGATAAAACTTATAAGTATCTACGCTGATTTGTCGATGATTTATTATAAAAAATACAAAATCAATGTTTTTACTACTCGTAAAGGTGTAAAAGAAATAAGAATTAGACGACTATTTTTGAGAACCAAAATCAGAACGCCGTTCTGAGAACGGTAATCGAAATTTTATATTTTTGAAAACCCAATAAAACTAAAATTATAAAGGTTATATTCCCTGTTTTTTTTAATACAAAAACTTTTTAAAAACTTAAAACTTATTTTATTAAGTCTTTTTTTCCCCTTAATTTCTAAATATTTAAATTTTTTTATGCAAACCACTATTTTAAATTTTAAATTAGTTACTTATTTGTAATCTTATAGATTTCTAAATAGGCTTACTATCTTAATCTTATGTCAAGTCAAGAACATTCAAAGTTATTTATAGGTATGCATAAATATTAAATAAGTTTCTTTTAATTGTGATATACTTAGGTATTGAAAGTTTCAGGAGTAGCTTAAATATTATTTTTTATTGTTTTATGTAGGTTAAGTATAACTATTAATCTAATTCATAGTTAAATTGTTCAATTGATAAATTGTTCATATTCTAAACTCATTATTTTATAACATATAATGGTATTACAAATAAAATAAGTTAAATTAGGTAGATGATGCACTTGAATATTTAACATTTTTAGGACCTACACTGTAGGTTGCCAAAGTTCTAATTTTGAACAGCTTAAAATGTAACTTTCTCTTACCAACATTTTTAGTGAGATTTTACAAACCTTTATATATACCTACAGTATATTGTGTACCTACTGTGTTCACAATATAAATAAATATACTACTATAAATTCTAAAAAACAGTCATATAGAGTTTAATACTGAACTAACTATTTCTTACAAGAGATCGATATGAAATAATTTCTTCTTGATTTTCCATACTAGTAGGTACAATAATATATTCACCTGGTGCGTTATACTAGGGACGAAATCGTTTCGTTGTACTGGAAGGACTATACGATATGTGGCTCGAAAATACACTTACATGCTTCATTTCACTGGTAATTGTCGTACTGTATATAGCATTATATCAGGGCAGTACCCATTTTTATGGTTTAAATTTGAATTCAATGATATAAAATCAATGTTTACGAAAAATAATTCTGAGCGAAGACCGTCTATCAACCTATAATATTACTTAGTATATTTTATGATATTTTTGTTATAAAAATAATTTAGTTTTCTATTACACATTGGTAATACTACAGGTAGGTTAAATTAATTTTTGCAAAAAAAATTGCATTAGAAAATGTCATTGTGTGTGTAAAATATAATCAATGGGGATTTATCTTTTTTACGGTTATAGGAAGTAACAATTTGCTGCTTCTATAATAGGTAAACAATAGTTAAGATTCCCCTTCTAAAATACTCTAAATATTAAATATAATATGCAATAGTACCTAAAACCATTTGCATTTTAGACTATTTTTTTCTCACTTTTAGTTATTTAACCTAAGTGATTGGAAAAACATCAATGGATATCCATCAAACCTATAATGATAATTTTTAAAAATTATGAACCATCATTCATAAAACAAAATTAAAACCATTGTTTGGAATATTAAGAAAAAATATAATAATTTACAACATTTTTTATAATAACAGGCAACAGGCATACATAACTGATGCTAAAATAAATATTTTGATACAACAATTATTAACTTAGGTACTTGTCTATTTTAATTTTAGTGCACCTATACCTAATAGGTTAGGTCAGTGACTGAAAATACACATTAATTTCATTAATATTACAGTTATAAATTATTTCTCTTATTATTTCCTTATTATTAAATTATATTATATTTATTATTAATATCGCAATGCATGCTATTGTGACATTTTGAGTTAGGTACACAAATTCCCACAGATCGACAAATGCATTTGTTTGTTCTGCACTTTAGTGTTTGTAACTGCACCTTTTGTAACTTTTTGACCCAAGGACACTAGGTACTAAAACTTGTAATTTCTCTCAGCGTAATTTAATTTTAGATTCTGAGTGGAACGATGAATGTATTGATATTACAATGATGTATGTTTTTTTTTTTTTTTTGTGTCTGTCATCACCTTTTGGGGTTTTTCAACAGTATCTTTCCTGATAGAAAAGTGAATCTAGTTAGTACTTTGAAGTGGTCAAAAGTAAAAAATTCTTAATAGTTTACAAATGAGCAGGGAAAAACAAAAGAAAAATTAAGAAAAAATATCGAAAAATCGAGGTTAGGTTTTGGTGTAACTCTAAAACAAATGACTGTAAATTCATGAAATATTTGCCGATGGTTATTTATATTAAAATTTTCTATATACGGTACAATTTTCAAAATATTTTGATTTGTTTTGATTTGTATACGGGCATATTGAGTTTCCAATATTTTTTATTTTTTTTCTATGAATATCAATAAAACTTTATTTGTTGTGTAAAAACTTGAAAATGTAATACAAGGTTCTTCGTAAGTTGTTGTTATATAGTGGAAATAAAATAAAATGTGAAGCGTAAATCAATAATAATTTTTTTATGAGCATTTAAAGTTCAAATTTTGACAAAATACGTAAAAATCACGAAAATGTGCAAATTATTTTGAGTTAGAAATTCATAAAATTTTTTCTTTTTAAATCTAAAATTTTAAGATGTAATACAAGTTTTCTTATGAGTTTGTCTACCTTTAACAAAAAAAAATGTCTACAAGAAAGTCAAATTAAATTTTTATGAGCGTTTTAAGTTCATATTTTTACAACATTGGATATTCACTCGATTTCCCATGTAGCGATTTTCTTATTTTGTTGTAATTCAAAAATGAATAACTATAGATACTTAAAAATTTCACCGAATGTTTATATTAGCATTTTTTTTACATGATACAATTTTCAAAATATTTTTAACTGTTTACGGATATATTCAGTTTCCAACTTTTTAGTTTTTTTTTCTATGAATGTCAATAAAATTTTATTCATTGGGTAAAAAAGCTTGAAAATTTAATACAAGACTCCTGATATATCGTTACAATAGTAGTTGAAAAACACTAAAAATACATTATCACAATTTTTTTTTATAATCATTTAATGTTCAATTTTTGACAACATTTATCAAATTTAAAATTTAAAAATGATTTTGTAGTTCAAAATTGATAAAATGTTCAACTTTTATAGCTAAGGATTGAAAATGTATAACAAAGTTCCACGTAAGTAGGTTATTCTGTAATTAAAAATCTCAAAAATAAAAACACAGTTTTTTTTTGTAGTTATTTTATGATCAAATTTGGACGAAATTACATATTAAATAACCACGAAAAACGATTTCAGTTATTTTGTTGTAGTTTTATAATAGTAATTCAACTTACCGGCTACCGTATTAATAGTAAGAAATAACAATGTAAATATGATATAAAATATCCACACTTTTCGTATACAATGATATTATATTATCATTTAATTCAAATTTAACACCTTCCATTATACAGTAACCCACTTGTAACCTACTGTAGAGCAGAGCGAAATCCACTTACCCACCTCTTTTTTATTATTATTCACAGAAGTGAACGACAAAGATTTGGCAGGGATCGATCTGCGATTGAATATACATATGTTTAAGAATACCGTTATCTGTAGGTATCTAATTAAAGTCTACGATACTGAAACAGCAGCTATATACGTATCGTTGTGGGAAAATAATCCAATAAAATGAATCACCCACATTCGATAATTTGTTAGATAACCACGACATTAATTAGCTTAGCCACGTTTAATATTAATATAGTTTGCCCTAGACCCTAGTTACCTAACGCCGATTATCGATGATATTATTATAGTAGGTATATTAACGTGTGCGGATAGATAACTGACAGTGACCCGTATGCATTATATCTACCTATACTCAAATAAATGTATATTTTACAACAACGTCCAACATGAGTTGGGAATTAACGTGATACGTGAATAATAAAATAATACCTTCAAGGCTTCAACATTAATCATTATTATGCATTGCTACTTACGTATATTACCGGCCATTTATGTAAATTTGTATTGTGCTAGGTAATTTTCGACATTGGCGGGGCTTTAACGTAAATATATTATATCATTATTTTCGTAATTGCCGTGACATATATACCAATACGCACGTCATAGAGCTTAATAATGTACAATATAGCTTGACATTGTTAACATTTTGATTGTATAAATTTATTGATCTAATTTACTAGGTATATAGCTATGAACTTTAATCTCTTTAAATGTAAATCCAATTTTCATGTATAAATTAGAAAGGTAATTATTTTATTACAACTCTCATCTCCGCACAGCTTGGAGTTGACCAATGCTTTTTGTTAAAATGATAATTTTGTTTTAAGTATTACTGTTGTAGTTGGAAATTTTCATTCAATAAATAAATGTATAATTTTTCACGAGACACCTATACGTATGAAGTAGTATATACCTAAATTTCAATTTTTTATTAATCGGATTTTAGTACGGTTAAGTTAGGTTAAGATTTTGTATTAATTGATTGTATTAATCCGCCGTAGGTTGAATAATTATTAATTATTAATTACTTAATTATTAAGTAAAAATGACAAACTTAGTATAACTTTGATACTTTAGATTTCAATTACACTTACGTACAAACCAAACGTGGTCTCCGTGCAAGTAGATTGCCCACCTGATAATATATTTCTGCGAATCTCACGGACAACGCCGTTCGAGATGGCTATATGCCTATATATGTACATTAAAATATAATATAATTTACACTTAAAAAGACATTGCTTCCACAGAGTGATAGGTACTCCCAAAAGGAGTTGAACAATCAGAATTTTTTTTCCGTGCAACGCCGGGTAATTCAGCTAGTTATATTATAAAATATAATAATATATCATACGTAGATGTATACCAAGTACTAATTTATCGGAATTGATCATACTAATTAGGTAGTTTTCACTGAAGAAATGTGTTTATGTGTAATGTGTAGGTATATCTTATCTGCTTATGGCGATATATTAGCTTCAAGCTTATATTATAACGCCCCTATAATACATTTTATTATTATATTATTTTATTATCTTTAAATAGGTAGCCGTAGGTAGCGTTCTTATTCTTATATAATAAAGTTGAATTATTTGTATTGTGCAGTGGTTGTATACTATTATATATATTATAATATATAACTATTTTATTTTCGATTTTCCAATTTATCATTTCTTAATTTACTGTGCGTATGTGCAGATAGCAAAGTATAGGTACTATAGACCGTCACAGCCGTTATTTTAGATTCTGAGAGAAGCGATAAATATATTGATTCTACAATGATGTGTGTTTTTTTTTAAATTTTTAAATTGTTTGTGTCTGTTTTACGATAGGTAGTCGAAAAAATGCCTTGATTTTCAACTTAAGTATCTTGTTCGATGGGAAAGTAATCTAGTTGGTATATTCGGAAAGTCTTAATTGAAAAATCCTAATAGTTTTTAAAAGCGCCGGGAAAAACTGGATTTTTTACGCAAAATTGGCTTACAACAAAATCGATTTTGATTTCTGATGTAACTCTAAAACAAATTTACCGTAGAATAGGGACATGCAATTTCACTGAATGTTTATATTAGTATTTCCTATGACCTATATACCATATATAAACCTTTCAAAATATTTTGACTGATTTTGAGCTGTTTAAGGACATTTTCAGTTTCCAATTTTTTAGGTTTTTTTCCCTATAAATATCAATACAATTTTATTTGTTGGGTCAAAAAGCTTGAAAATTTAATACAAGGCTACTAATATATTTTTACAATGGCAATAGAAAAACATTAAAAACATATGGTCAGAATTTTTTTTTTATTACTATTATTAAGCATTTAAAGTTCAAAATGTAATAAAATACGTAAAAATCACGAAAATTTGAAAATTATTTTGAGTTAGGAATTTGTAAATTTTTTCCTTTTTAAATCTAAAAATTGAAAATTGAATTCAAGATTGTCTACGTTTATTAAAAAAAAAAATGTATTCCAGAAAGTCAAATTAAATTTTTAAGCGTTTGAAGTTCAAATTATTAAAACATTGGCTATTCACTCGTTTTCTCATGTAGCGATTTTCTTAATTTGTTCTAATTCAAAAATGAATAACTGCAGATACTTGATCTTAGCTTACTTTTTGTGGTTACTGAATTTCAGTGACGCTCATAAGGAGGCCTATGCCCCTTGCGTTATTTTAAACTTTTGTTTTCTAGGACTCTAGCCCCTGTAACTATTCAATCCTATAGTTATGTCCATACCTACAAGTTGTATTTAACTCCGATATTTATTTTATTTCAAATAAAAGTATAATATTTGTAAAAAAATGCTTGAAATTGTAATAATTTTAAAGACATATTATTAAGTTCGAGATAAAAATATTGAAAAACGGAGTTCAATGCGGCTTGTAGAATTTATCCTCTGTTGATTTTACAGAACAGGATCATTATTCCCGTAGAGGGTATTTTTGTGTACAAAATTTAATTACCATGGCGCCGGGAGCATAAGAAGGGCGTCTGCTTCTTATGACTATAGGTTAGGCCATCAAGTTTCTCATTACGACACTAAATTATTATTAATTTTCCAGTAAATGTTGCGTTAAATAAACCTAAATATATTATATATACCTAATATACAATTCATTATAATGTATACTATATTATTGCAACTCTTTGACAATATATAAAAAAGAAATCTATAAATACATATAGGAACTACTTTATCTACCAACCTATTTGTCAAACCATTCATACCTACTATTACTTCAATCAAATAAAAACAAAAACTCAAGTGATATTTAAGTCATCACAATGGTAAAACCTGATACATACATTTATTATATAATATATATTTGAAACTTTTATCTAATAATTTAATAAATATGCTAATTAGTGCGTAATAATAATAATATTATATACAGGTTGATCTTTTAAGCATGCTCATCCTATTTTTATCCTTTAACTATGCGTATATTCAAATTCTGATTTTTAGAATTATCAAATTCACTTGCATTTGACTATATTTTTGAATACTTGAGATTTTTTGTACCACTTAAGTATAATTCAGTGACAATACTAACTCCAGTTTTTCAAATAGGAACCTTTTTTTTCATTTTTAATTATTCAGCAGTTTTATATTCTTTTAAATCTGATATTTTTTTTGAGAATTTATATGTATCTTAGTCAAAATTTGAACGAGTAGTTTTTGAGTTATATAACTTTGCTAATGATAACATAGCTTTGTGGTATAATGGATTAAGTGGATATTGGGCCTCAATTGATTTAAAATATTAGTAATAACTAATCACTATTGGTCCATCAATATAATAATTAAGTATAATATATAGGCACTTCTACTTCTAATATTACATATAGTTTATATTTTTCTAAAATCTTTTAAGGATTACTATATCCTTGTAAATTTTAACAACTCAGAAACTACTCATCAGAATTACGATCTATATAGATCAACATTTTCAAGAAAATTATTCGCCAAAAAATTTTCAGTAAAAAAGAGGGTTTTCATTTGATAAATAGAAGTTTGTATCGTCACAGGACATTTCTGAAGTAGTACAAAATATCAGAGATTTGATAATATTATAGTCTTAGGCAAGAATACTTAAAAATTCTAAAATTCAAATTTTGAATAAATATACTATTAAAGGGAAAAATGAGGCTGACCACACTTAACAATCACCCTGTATAATAATAATATAATAATCATATTTTATATTTTTCTCTTACGTCCGTTTTTTATATTGGATTAGTTCTTGAATTAATAATCTTTTGCAATACTGAGATATTACTATTTTCGGTAACACACAGTCTAGGACCTAGGTAAAAGTTAAAATCAGTTTAATATTATTTGTTCATTATTTAAATTAATAATAATTATTAGACAATTTGTTATTTAATTTTAAGTGTTATAGGTATGCTTGTTAAAATCTTTTATTAAATAATATAATCAATAATTATGTTATTATTTTTTTTTCTAAAGATCTTGTGAATATACCTAATTGAATTGTCATTATTATTTTTGAACAAAAATAATATGAATACTGACCTCGTTAACTTGGTGCACGTAAAATTAATTTTTAAAACGGTCTAAGTATAATAATTAGGCACCAGGCACCTACTACTTCTAATATTATATAGTTAAGCGAGCGTTTGAAGATTTTGCTGCTTTCTTGGAATATTCGTCTGCTTTTTCGTTCCCCTCTATATTACTGTGCCTAGGAATCCAGATGAGGGATATGTTTCATCCTTGAATTTTTGAATGGCTTATTTGTTGTTGTATAATCTTTACTATGTCTGTTGTATTCGTTATATTTATTAGACTTTGGAGTGTGCTCAGAGAATCTGAGAGTATTAAATTGTTTTTGTGAGAGTTCCCGTGGCCAATTATGAGTTCCACTGTCTTCAGGATTGCTATGGCTTCTGCGGTATAGATGAAACAACATTCAGGGAGTTTGAAAACGGAGTTGAGGTTTTCGCTAATGATTGCTATTCCCACCCTTTTTTTCTGATTTGGAGGCGTCTGTGTAAAATATATTGTCGTTTTTGTGTTTTTGTAGAATTTCGTTTAGGTGGTCTTTATACGTTATTGATAGGGTGATTTCTTTCCTGAATTGCCCATTACCTACTATCGCTAAATAATTATAATTTATAACATTTATCGTCTATGATGTAATTTCCTTGTTATTAGTTAGGTATTGTCAAAAATGCATAGAAACTTGTCAATATTGCTGGTTATACTTATTAAATATGCATAGATACTGAAGTTACAATGTTATCGGTGTCCATGATAACCAGGCGGGGAAGAGTAAAAGTTAAAGTAAAAATAGGAAGTATACAAAGTCTCTTTTAAGGAATAAAACATACTTCAAATTTAAAATAAGTAAAATTGTATTTTTTGTATGACAATTGAACGACCCGTAACAGTAATAAAACAAAAAAAAATTACTGGAAACTTCCTTCTGGACTTATAGCTACACACTGTGTTTAATTTGTTCATCAGAGTTGATAGGGCTTTGAATATCATTTGTTACTATTAATTCGTCATTGGATTCTTGAACAGTTGATTAATTTATAGGATCTTTAAACATTGAATTAACGCAACATTGAAAAGATGCCTCATCGATTAATATTTCTAGGTCTACAGTAGATTTACTGACGACAGTATCAATAATTTTTTGAAAATATTTCTGGCTGTTCACTGATGTTACAAAAAACAACGTCAGGCGATCAGTGACTCCGGGGTCATTTTCTTTACAATCTTCAATCTCCCACATTACATTGATGCAGTCTAATCGAAAATTATTTGACTCTAACATTGAAAAAAACTCTGGAATCGTTAAATTCATGGTTTTTTAAACTATTCAATAAAAATTGTGACAAATTTTTGAACATGTTACCTTTCCAGAATTTTGGCTGCTTTAAAATTCTAACTGAAAGAAAAATTAATTTTTTATGAAGGTTTGAATCAAAAAATGTGCGGTAAATTAAGAAATGTCCATTAAATCTATTTGTTTAGTTATAATTCCAAAGCGAACTTGAAATTTTCACCAAATATTTGTATTTTTTGTCGGCATCAAGGAAATGTAAGCGCTATTTGTTCATCTACCAATTATATGGTCGCAATACTTGACAAGGTCTAGGGTAAGGGCGCAATTCCATTTCAAGAACAAATTTTAGCTAAAAGCAAACTATTAAGAAACGTTTTTCTTCTTCTGCCGTATGCATAAAGGAAAAACAGACCTCTTCCAACGGTGGCCACCCCACATGTAATTGTAATAATTATTTAGTAGGCCATTTTTTGATCTGCAACTAAAAGTTGTTTATTTGCTTCAACCAACGTAGGCAAGTTATCATTATTGAATTGTAGTACATCTTGATCATAAAGGTTTTTCTTATCATGTTGAATATTTATTTTGTTGTTGATGGTTCAGCATACAATATACATCTTAGATTTTTATCAGAGGTTTATTGAAAATGTTTTTTGGAAATGGGATACAGCTACATAGCTATATCCCATCATAATAACTATTTTATTAACTGTAACCAATATAAATACCTAAATATAAACATACAAATATTCGATTTGCGTGAGCCGAAACAAAATGTATGTGTGAGCTACGCTATATCACGACCCATATGGGTTGAATATGGAAACTTTCCCCGAGACTCGAGGAATCTATTGATGTACATTTTATTGAAAACGGTCCAGTAAATTTTAGTCTAAAGAGGGCGAACATACAAACATTATTTTTTATATACATAATGATATTCATGTTACTAAGTTAATTGATTTTTATATTATGGTCCTCATTAAAAATCATTGGCTTTAGCTTCACTCACCCGGATAAAAATTTGTAACTCCGCCTCTGTTGGTTATCATATTTTAAATATACCTTGAATATGAAAATTGTATTTCTAATCTCATGTTGATAAATAATTTTTTTACAGATCAAAAAATGCGTACCAAAAGGGAAATCAATAAATTACTCCACAAGGCTATTTTTCAAAAATGTACAGTTTCTTGTGTAAAATTAAAAGTAGAAGACATAAACAACTATAAATTGTAAGTTTATTTTTATATTGATATTAGTAGTGCATAGTGTATGCCTACAATACTAATATATTAGCAATTTGTTTTGGTTCAATACATTTTCGAACAATTCGTAACATAACTGATGATTTATATATAAAAAAAATAATTCTAAGACCCTTTTGGAATCTATGATCAAATTCAAATAATACATTTTTAAATACATTGATATTTTTTAAAGAAAAAACAAATGTTTAAGTTATACATTATTATTTGAATTGTCTATCTTTTATTATTCTATATTATGAGTTTATGAACAATAATTCAAATTAAATATTAGTTTGACATTTTCTGCATAAAAAAATTGATATGAATTATTTAAGATTATTATTTTCATTTGTTTCAGGACCTTAAAAAAGAATAAGAATAATTCATCCAATAGTGATCAGCCTCCTAAGAAAAAACCTAAGATGGATAGAAATGAGATAGATGACACCGAGGAAGTACCCATAGAAATTGATGATGAAGAATCAACTGAATCATCAAAGTCTTCAGCTAATAATGTATTAAAAAAAAACGAGATCGTTGATCCTAGGATAACTATGTCTTCATCAAAATCAGAAATCGAAATTGCTTCTACCAGTACTGAGAAGGTACCCATAGTAAGTAATTGTGAAAAATCGACTGAATCATCAAAGTCTTCAAATGTATTAGCGAAAATCTCGGTCATTGATCCTAGGAAAATGATGGATAACGATAAGTATATATGGTACATTAACGTATTTTTGGATAATAAACCACACAGTACCAATGCTAAAAGTGATTTAAATGTACATTTTAATTTAGTTGAAATTGAAAAATTATATAATAAGTATTTTAGCAAGTTCGTACAAGATACTGTTGTGATTATTGCTAATTTACACATAATTTATGCAACAATATATATAGAATATATAGCACAAATTAAAAAATCGTTTAAGAATAAATCTGAAGCTGAAAAACTAAAAGAAATATATGATGTCAAATTATTATACGAAAAACAAAAAAACATTTTGGAAAGAAAGGTGAAGATCAATATAACAAACGTCGTATCATTATTTTTCGAATCGGAATTTGAAAAAGCATTTAAAATGTTTTTTCTAAGTATATTAACTGTAGTTAGAATTTTGAAGCAGCCAAAATTCTGGAAAGGTGACATGTTCAAAAATTTGTCACAATTTTTATTGAATAGTTTGAAAAACCATAAATTTAACGATTCCAGAGTTTTTTCAATGTTAGAGTCAAATAATTTTCGGTTGGACTGCATCAATTTAATGTGGGAGATTGAAGATTGTAAAGAAAATGACCCCGGAGTCACTGATCGCCTGACGTTGTTTTTTGTAACATCAGTGAACAGCCAGAAATATTTTCAAAAAATTATTGATACTGTCGTCAGTAAATCTACTGTAGACCTAGAAATATTAATCGATGAGGCATCTTTTCAATGTTGCGTTAATTCAATGTTTAAAGATCCTATAAATTAATCAACTGTTCAAGAATCCAATGACGAATTAATAGTAACAAATGATATTCAAAGCCCTATCAACTCTGATGAACAAATTAAACACAGTGTGTAGCTATAAGTCCAGAAGGAAGTTTCCAGTAATTTTTTTTTGTTTTATTACTGTTTCGGGTCGTTCAATTGTCATACAAAAAATACAATATTACTTATTTTAAATTTGAAGTATGTTTTGTTCCTTAAAAGAGACTTTGTATACTTCCTATTTTTACTTTAATTTTTACTCTTCTCCGCCTGGTTATCATGGACACCGATAACATTGTAACTTTAGTATCTATGCATATTTAATAAGTATAACCAGCAATATTGACAAGTTTCTATGCATTTTTGACAATACCTAACTAATAACAAGGAAATTACATCATAGACGATAAATGTTATAAATTATAATTGTTTAGCAATAGTAGTTAATGGGCAATGGCCATATTTAACTCCAATAGTGAAATTGGTTTTTCTTCGTGACACGTTGTGTTATTTTTAACATAAGACTTGGGGTCAATCAAGTTTTTTGAACGATGACAAAGATCCCGAAAAAATAAAAATATAAAACAATTTATAAAATTATATCATTACAAAAATTATACTTTATTTTATGGTATAAACGTTGAATTTTGAAAATGTATGTTCAGCTGAATTTCGTGTTGGCATTTATATAAGAGCGAATTGACTTATAAACATATTTTAAGATAAAGGCCTTATCTATGTTTCTACTTTAGTTTTTCACGGTATTTTATTTTTCAAGCAAGTTGAGAGCAGTTTTATATTATGATTTTTACATATTCACTTAAGCTACGTTTGGTAAGTTTCCGCCTCCACTTTAAACTAAAGACTTTTAAAACAGTGCTAATATTTTGAAACTGATTCGCAACAATTTATAAAGCCAATTTTGAAATCTTCAATATCACCCATTCTCCGGAAAATTTGATTTGTCGATATGGGTGGATATAAACCAGCTCCCTACAAAATGTGCAACCTTTCTTAGGTATAGCCTTTTAGGGTGTAGTAAGGCTGGACAAATTCGCAACATCATAACTTAATAAGGAATCGAATTTAGTTGGAAATGTCACGAACCCTGGTGTGAATTCACAAGAAATTCAGATTTTATACATTTTTCCAGTCCCCTATACCCTGAAATATAAATTCTGGTGTAATTATGAAAGATTTCACATTTTTTCATCAGGGTTGCAAAGATTCCTAGGCAAAAATATGATGTAAAATAAAATATTTGTATGCTGGTTGAAAAAAATTTGAAATTAGTTTCAAGAGATTAGTACAAGTTTAGTATATTTATAGTAAAAAAGTGGAGTCAACTTTACACAAATAGGTACTTGTGCTGCTATATAATATCATTATATACGCATATTTATATCTATTCATATTTTAGATGTTTTAGTTATAATGATTAATAATAATTATAATAAATTAATTAGATAAAATTTGGGTGCAAGTTTCACGGTTTGGTGTTGCTTGAAGTTGGCACTTCCTTCGGGAAATTGGATTTTCTCCCCAGAATAGGAAATTTAAAAATTGGCGTTGCACAATATTGACACTGGTTTGAATTTTGAAGTTGATTGCACAAAGTGGCGATGATAACTTTACAAATGTACATGCATTTATTCAAATATTCAAATATTATAAAAACTAACTGATTCTGCCGAACGATATTTTTTTATTGTTGTACGTTTGAATGACGGAAACAATAATTGTACGTACTCTATATAATATATAAACTATATTCAATTATTCTAATACCTAAATAAATTGTATTAATTTTAATAATATTAATTTTAATTAATTGACAAAATTTATCACATCGAAAATGTACAAATAGTACAAATAGTTCAATTTGTATAGCTAAGGATTTAAAGTGTAAAATAAGGTTCCACATAAGTAGTTTATTCTGTAACCAAAAAATCTAAAAAGTATATAAACCACGTTTTTTTTATAGTTGATTAAAATTCAAATTTGAAAGAAATTACATATTAAAATACATAACCAAGAGTAACGATTTTAGTTATTTTTTTGTAATTTAAAAAATACTATTCATGGGTTCTTGACACTTCTAAAGTTATAAGAAGAATATTAGTTAAATAAAAGTCCAACTTACCGGCTTCCGTAGTAATAATAACAATATAAATATAATATAAAATATCCTAGGCTGACAGATCGTCTCCGCCAAAATCGTTTCCCGTAGGTATTACGTGTATGTACTATTATGTATCCAATCATTTATCATAGAATTCAAATTTAACACATAGACCTAACCTAATTTTGAGATTCACTCGACATCTATTAGATATCTCATATACTTCCCGGGTTTTAATTTCTCTTACAATAGAATTTTTATTTAATAGTATTTATCTAGGTATACAATATTCAAAAATTCATAGTTGTAAGTAAAATATCAATATATTTTCTAAGTTATGTTATTTGCATAAACTTTTAGTTTACGTAAATACATCTGTAATATTTACATAAGTTTTTATTAAACTCTGTAGGTTTATAGGTTTACATCCATATTATTATTTAATCGCTGGTTATAAAAATTAATAACTTTTAAGTTTTAATACCTATCTTAATTAATTGAAATTCAAAATCCATACCTACTAGTTCTTACCTATTCCTTATTCCTCTGTTGTTATTCTTCTTATTGATTGTAATTAAAATAAGAATTCCAGAATTAATTAGTTATGTTATATTTTTAGAGGTATATACCCGGGCTAAATCGTAATAAGTCCAAAACCATCGGTAATCCCGCAGTAGAACCGTCGATTGTAACGAACCAGCCATTAATGAAGTTATTCCACAAATCATGCACCCAGGATGTTTTTTCTGAAACGTTTACTTCTAAGTGATTCCAATTAAAAAATCCATGGTTGTTACGTCAAAATATAATTCCATTTTTCCTTTGGATCACGTAACAACATCACCAACAGCAACAGCAACACAACTAACACATGTGATGTCGATATACCCAAAAATTGAGAATAACAAAATCGTGAAAAACAAACGTACTCCTATAGCTAAAAGTCTCCCAGATTGTGAACTAAAGGTTGGGCCATTAAATTAACTGAAAAATTACACATTATTGTTAGTACTAACCTTACCTTATCAAACTATGTAAATTGCATAATACATAATTGTTTACAAACGCTTAACAATATTGATTTTTATAACAAAACATTAGAATAAGTAAATGTTTTTTAAAAAACTTTGTTATTGAACGAGTTTATAACATCCAAGTGCTTCACTAATTTATAGTTTTAATTAATGCGTGTATTTTTAAAAATCCATGTTACGAGCAAGTACTAATAACATGCTTTAAATTTTAAATTGCATTATTTTTTTTCCTTTGAAAACTATTAGATTATTAGACCCTATAGGCTGCCATCGTAGACACACCTATCGTTATATAGCCAATATACCAACCAAATTAGTTAAATTGATTACTAAAGAATGACTTAGTCGACTACTAATTATCAATTGAATCAGTCGACTTTTTTTCTAATAATAATTTGAAAAAGGTGGTTAAGTGGGGTAAAGAAATTTATTTTACAATTAGAAATTAGTAATAGTATACTTTAAATGTTTTAAGTATCCTCCAATAATATTTTTAAGTTACAACAAAATAAATAAAACTTTTTTCTTCGTTTAAATATGTCATTTCGTTAAAATTTAAACTTAAAATGTCCATAAAAAAAAACTATGTATATATATACATTTTTTTGATTTATTTGATTGCGTTCAATTTTCAATCCTTACCTATAAAAATTGAACATTTTATACATTTTTAATTACAAAATAATTTTCAAATTTTCGAGGTTTTGATGAATTTTGTAAAAATACGAACTTTAAACGCTTATAAAAAAAATCGTGACATTGTATCTTTTATGTTTTTAACTGCTATTATGACAACCTATGAGAAACCTTGTAATACATGTTTAAGTATTTTGACTTAACAAAAAATGTTTACAAGCATTTATTGAAAAAAACTAAAAAAATGTTCATATTTCAAATGTTTATAAACAACTCAAAACGAATAAATTAATAATCACAATTTCTTAATTCTCCAACAAACAATATTTATGATATGTATACAAATTCATAATCATTGTTGGATTACCTCCAAGTTTTAAAGTAAATAAACTACATATATTTTATTTGAAATTACTAAAAACAAATACATTATAATTATCAAAAAATTATTAAAACCGTGAGATATATGTTTCTTTTTAAATTTTTTTTAATTTTTGAATTTACGAATTCACGAATACTAATATTTTATGTTTAATGAAAAAATGAGTAAAAAGTACCTATACCTTATACAGGTAGACAAAAACTAATTATCAATATATGTATGACGTATGTGTATTAAAACATTGATAATATTAATACATATATTAATTTTGTTCAATTATATTATTTTTTTATGATTCCAAATATATTTTATTAATTTTGAAAGGAAAATTCACCAATCATACTCGCCATGTACGTTTCCCTAGCTCTTTTTCCTGATAATTCTTAAAGAATATATTTTATATAACTGAGATTTTTTATATTATTTAAGTTATTAATGCCACCTTTTTTCGTCTTTTATTTTAATCTTCGAAGGGGAATCATTTTTTTTCCTTTAAATTGTTTTGATGATGACTTTTTTTAAATATCATGAAGTATCTAGATCAAAACTTGAACAAAGAGTTTTTGAGTTTGTTGTATACAAATAGTGATAATGTATATTGATAATAATTATGTGATAACAAATATTGTATTATAACAATCGCACTAATAATGTGACCGCTGCGCACGAATGTGAATCGTTACTCGTTAGTGATCAATAAAGTAAAGTAATAGTTAAGCATACGTAAATGTGTAATACTTCCATAGTCACGTCCTCAAGGTAAAGACAGAACAACTGGCGACGAAGATAAAAAGTTAAATCCGATTAAAACGGATAAAAAGTAAGATGGCAAAGTTTGCACTCGGACACGTGGAACCGTACGACGAGAAAGACGATGATTGGGAATCATACATCGAACGTTTTGAATTATATGTTAAATGTAATAACATCCACAAAGCTCAAGTGGTACCGACGTTATTAACATTAATGGGCAAAAACACGTACAAAACACTTAAAGATTTATGTACGCCGGTAAAACCAGAACAAAAAACATTCGAGCAAATCAAAGACTGTTTACAAAGCTATTTCGAACCAAAACCATATTTTATATCTGAGCGTGTTAAGTTCAACAACAGAGTACAAAGTAAAAATGAATCAATTCAACAGTACATGAAAGAGATAAAAAAACTCTCGAGTAACTGCAAATTTGGCGATGGACTAATGGAGCGGTTACGAGATCGATTAGTAAGTGGCGTATACAGCAATGAAGTCAAACGTAAATTTAGATTTGAAAAAGATGAAAATTTGACGTTTGACAAAGCCTGCGAATTAGCGATACAAACAGAACTCGCTATGAAAGACACAGAAGAGGTACACCAACCGGAAGAGATAAACTTTATGAAAAAGAGAACAAACAGACGGAGCGAACAATTCAGGGCAAAACAAAATCAAGGAAAAAAGTATCACCACCAGTCAAAAGAGAAGGATGAAACACCGAAGACATCGAAGAAATGTACGTGCTGCGGTAGGAGTAATCACACTTTTTTTCAATGTAAGTATAAAGGGTACTCTTGCAATATATGTAAACGTGTAGGACACTTAGCGTATAACTGTAAAAAAAAAGTGAGAGGACACACTATGTTAAAGAAAAAAGCGATAAAAATGATATGATTGATGATGAACTAGCAGAAAGTTTTAATAAATTATTTCATTTGAAGGAAAATGTTCAACAAATTAATAGAGTGGAACCAATAAAAGTTGAAGTGGAAATTGAAGGGAAAATAGTTAGTATGGAATTAGATACTGGAGCATCAGTTTCAATTATATCAGAGTATGGATATAGGGAAAAGTTTGGAGAAATTAAATTGGAGACAGATGGGTTAAAATTACAATATTATACAAATGAAACAGTAGACACATTAGGACACATACAAGTAAATGTTAAATATAAAAATAAAAAATTCAAAGGGAAATGGTATGTTCTGAAAGGACAAGGACCTATGTTGTTAGGTAGAGAATGGTTAAAAGAAATGGGTACATTATCAGACTTATGCATTAACAACTCAATTAAGAAAACATTATTAAATAAACCCTTATTAAATATAGATTTAAACAATATAGATAATGCAATTGTAGACAAATTTCCTGAAGTATTTAGTAATGAATTAGGATTATATAAAGGTGAAGAAATTGAGCTAGTATTAGTAGATAGTGCAAAACCCAAATTTTTTCAACCCAGAACAATACCACTTGTATTAAAATCTAAGGTAGAAGCAGAGTTAAACAGATTAGAGAAAGATGGTATAATAAGCAAAGTAAAATATAGCATGTGGGGGACACCCATAGTTCCAATTATTAAACCTTCAGGAGATATTCGAATTTGTGGTGATTACAAAGTAACTGTAAACCCATTCTTAAAGCAAGAAAGAGCAATCATGCCACGAATTGAAGAACTATTAGTAGGTATTAAAACTAGAGGTAAATTTTCCATTATAGACTTGAGTCAAGCATACCTTCAACTGTCACTAGATTCGAAATCAAGGGAGTTGACAGCAATTAGCACACACATGGGAGTATATGTTTACAATAGAGTACCATTTGGTATTAATGCATCTGTAGGAATATTTTTAAACAGATTTGGTGAGAGGTTAAAGCATATATCAAATATTAGAGTTTATTTTGATGAAATACTAATTTTTGGCGATAGTGAAAAAGAACACCTAGAAACACTAATAGAGGTCTTAAACCTTATTAAATCACTAGGTTTAACAGTACGGAAGGAAAAATGTTTATTATTTAAAGATGAAATAAAATTTCTTGGATACATAATAAACAGTAATGGTAGTAAACAGGATCCTGAAAAAATTAAAGCTATTAAATTAATACCATACCCCAGAGACAAAACTCAATTACAGGCGTTTTTAGGTTCAATAAACTACTATAGACAATATATACCAAATCTATCAACAATTCAAGCCCCTCTTTCAAACCTATTAAAAAAAGATATGAAATTTAATTTTAACAAAAATTGTTGTTTAGCATTTGATAAAATTAAAAGTGAAATAATATCAGATAGGATTTTAAAACATTTTGACCCAAACAGAATAACAATTCTTACTTGCGATGCATCAGCATACGGTGTAGGTGCAGTCTTATCACAAGTAGATAATGACAACAAAGAGTATCCTGTAGCATTTGCATCAAAGACATTAAATGCAGCAGAAAAAAATTATAGTCAAGTCGATAAAGAAGCACTCGCAATAATATTTGGGATAAATAAATTTAATAATTTTTTATGGGGAAGGCAATTTACTATCAAATGTGATTGCAAACCATTAGTAAGCATATTTGGACCAAAAAAAGGCATTCCCATAATGACTGCGGGCAGACTACAAAGATATGCAGTATTCCTATCAGGTTATGATTTTAAAATACAATTTGTGACATCTAATAAAAATAGTGCAGATGGGTTATCCAGATTACCAGTAGATAAAGAAAGAGAACTACACCAGGGAATATCATATTTACATTATTTAGATGAAATGAAAATTGTAAATGCAAAACTAATTCAAAAAGAAACCATTAAAGACCCAATATTAAGTAAAGTAAAGTATTATATAACAAATGGATGGCCAGAGAAAGTTGGAAAAGAGTTAGAGGTATATAAACAAAAACAGGAGCTATTAAGTGTAGAACAAAATACCATATTATGGGGACATAGAATAACTATACCAGCAATAATAAAAAATAAAATACTAGATGAATTACATTATAACCACTTAGGGATAGTGAAAATGAAATCAATTGCTAGGGGATATATATGGTGGCCAGGTATAGACAAGGACATAGAAAATATAGCAAAAAACTGTGAGCGTTGTAGTGAGGTTAGACCAATGCCGACTAAAACTGTATTACATACGTGGGAATGGCCACATGGCCCATGGCAAAGGCTTCACGCAGACTACTTAGGACCATTTAAAGGGCATCAATTATTAATAATAGAGGATGCATATTCAAAGTGGTTGGAAGTATTTAAAGTTAATGCAACAGGAGCTCAAGTGGCTATAAATATATTTAGAAATCTATTTGCAAGATTTGGGTTACCTGAATACTTGGTAACAGATAATGGCCCCCCCTTCACATCTTTGCAGTTTCAACAATATTTAGAAGAAAACGGAATAGGCCATAGAACATCATCGCCTTACTACCCTCAAAGCAATGGTCAAGCAGAGAGTGGTGTTAAGATAATTAAAAGCTTTTTAAAAAAAATAAATATGGCTGATATTAATAAACGCATAGATCAGTTCTTATTTGATTATAGAGTGGCCACACATACTACAACTAAGGAAAGCCCAGCTAAATTATTATTAGGTAGGGACCTTCGCACTAGGTTTGACTTACTGAAACCAAACATTAGAACAAATGTCCATAAAAATCAGGAAAACAAATCAATAGCAGAAATAATAGTAAAGAATTTGAAATAGATGAAATTATATTAGTAAGAGAATATGTAACAAATAAATGGATTAAGGGGAAAATTAAACAAAGATTAGGAAATGTAATGTATGTGATTGAATTAGAAAGTGGGATAGTTTGTAAAAGGCACACAGATCAACTATTAAAACTAAACATTGAGAAAAGTGAAGAAGTAGATATAGATATTATAGTGGATGAGACTAAATTAACAGAGACATCGGAAGTAACAGACCGGGTAGAAGTAAGGAATTCGAAAAGAGTAAAAAAACCAACTGTTAAATTAAATTTGTAATAAAAAGAAATATGTACATTAAATAAAATAATTATACTATTGTTCTGATGTATAATTTCAACACTTATGTTAATTAATATGATGTATTATGTTATGGCTATTGTATTATATTATTTATTGTTTATGTAAAAATTAAT
>JANEHU010004947.1:0-25868 GCA_027563435.1 Nasonovia ribisnigri
TAGACAATGGTTAGGCCCCTCCAAAAAGTCTCCCGTAGTTGGGGTACCTTCGACTCCCCCCCAAAAAAATATTTTTGAAAAACCTTTCTCGTCGTTCTACGTGTCTGAAACTCGATATTCTAGTATTTTGGAGGATGCTGATCAAAAGTGGTGTCTTTTGTTGGGACCGTAGGAGCCTTTTTTACCCCTCTTTTTGGCGTCGGAAGTTAGGATTTTGCAGTTTTTAGACTTTGTCACCACGGAACACTTAGACTTTGGGTGATTAGAGCAGTTTTTTTCTATGCATCATTTAGACATTTTTGTCAAAAATCGAACGGCACCAAAACTGAAGGAATCGGACGTTTTGTTGAGAAGTTATGATTTTCTTTTTCTTTTTTGGCACTTAGATTTTACGTATTTTCCAAATTTTTTGAACTTGAGTTTTTGTTCAACCTTTTTGAAATTCGCATGCTGACTTATAAATGGCATGACGAGTCATAAAGGTTCTATGATCAAAATGCGTAGGATCATTATTTACCCCGTAATCGGGGTGCAAAAATAGTTGAAAATCGAATTGCTTGTTTTTTCGTATACGCATACGTTTCTTTATGATATACCCCTGTATAACGGTTTAACAATTTATTTTTATGAACTTTTTTTTCGTTAATACTCATAAAAAGATTCTACGTAAAAATAGTTTATTTAGATGTAGTTTTTCATCAAATCACATCGAGAATACATCTATTCAATGTTTATAGTGTTTATACCCCTCGTTTAGCATTAAGAATTTAATATGTAAGCAATTTCGTTGTATATACGAATATACGATATATAGGTAATCATCAATTTTAAAATGTACGACGCAGTCGGTCGATCATTTGATCGTAAGCCATACATTTTCTATAATAAGTTGTTTTACTCAACACTATATTTTATGATCCTTCATTAAGTAATGCTTTAATAATTATTCAGTATTTGACTCAATCAATAAATTAAATTCATCAACCAAAACTGCGTTGATATTTGATTTTCATTCCTTAAGAAGAACCCTCTACCAAACAATTAAATAAGTGAACAAGATTTGTCTGGAACGGGATATAATAGTGTTAAATATGAACAATTGTTCATATAGGTAATTGATGAACTTAGAATTTCAATCATTAAAATTAACGGTATAAAGGCCTCGAAAATACTTATAATTAAATGTATTTTGTTCTGCATGTATAATAGTAATATGAAAAGTACCAAAATCTACTAATGCTGAACAATAGGTGTAGTAAATTACAAAATTACATATTATAGTATATTAGTTTTATATTCAGAACTTGAGAACTGTAGTGATCGTCCGTTTGTGGATGAGATTAATCCCACATAGGAGAATGGGTAATGGTAAAATTTAAAGGTATCGATAGGAAATTTTATGGAGATTCCATTTACACAGTCAGTGTAACGATTTTTTTAGTAAATAAATAGATAGGTTTCAAAAAGAATAAAAAAATTAAAAAACAATACAAAATTCGCTTTATCAATTATCATAAGTATATTATAAATTATGATAATGAATTATTAACCATGGTTTATACGGTTACCACTTCGAATGCAGACAACTAATAATTGCGGTTAGGTTAAATTTTGATATTTTTTTAATTATTTTAATATTTTCAATTTTGTATTTTTGAACTTTTTTAAGTACCTAGTTTCTGTTTAATTAAATAATGTTAAGTTCACTACAGTTACAGAACACAAATTTGATTAACATTTTGATGATTGTAACAATATAAGTTACAAAATAAAGTATGTACAATCATAAAATATTATATTTAATAACAGGATTAAACATTAGTTGTTAATGTTTTGTTTATATTTACTTTGAGTAGGTATGAAGAATTTTGTATTAAATGAATTCCATTGGTGATTCTGTTTCATATCTCGGCCACAAAATCTTTACTTAACACATGCAAGTGTAATCGATTCATAGATGTAAAAGCAAACAACAAACACATTCAAACCTTCATATCATGTAAGTTCTATAGTGTTAAAATGTATTACTTATGAAAGGTTTATTGAAAGTTATTTATATTGTTATTTTTTTCTTTTCTCATAGACATAAAGTGCATACTTCATTCAATAATAAGGAAGCTGCTACTTCAGGTCTGCGTTCCATATTAAATGACAGAATTCGGTGTTTCCGCAGGAGTTCATTTTCTGTGGCTGGTTCAGATATTAAATATGTGATCTATTATTACTAAACATACTTTGCTGGTTTTTATTTATTGTCTTATTATACTTTTACACTATTTAAATGCAAATTTCATCTATAAAAATAAAAATTGAAATAATGATTCTTATTGGATAATGGATATTTATATTCCTATAAATAATTATTTTGTATTCATACCTAAATTACAAACTTAAGACTTGTATTAATATATAAACTTTAGTTAAGTCATTTAATTTAATTTTTGTATAATCATGAAATACGAAATACTGAATCTGTGCACTAAAGTAAACATGTCACATCTTTTCTACTCAACAATGTATTCTTCAATTCATATAGCTTGACAAATATATTTTGACTATTTAATGTATAATTTAATGTTTTTTTTCTTGTATTTAATAACAAAAATAACTAATAAGTAACATATAAAATATATGTATTATAATATAATTTACAACTGATTTTAATAAGTATGTATGTTTTTGAAACTGCATTTAAGTCAAAAAATATTACAATAATAATAGTTCTTCAAAAATTCACACATCTTTTGTCAATACTTATTAGAAATATACAATATTATTACAAGTTCTTTGTTACACACATTTAAACAACAAGGAGGAGATTTAGGGAGGCTTAGCACCCTCAAACTGCATTTTATTTCCTACAAATGTTTAGGAATTATTTTAGAATGAATAATAATTTAAGCAATAAAATGTGACATATAGAATTATTCAAAAGTAAATTGTATAAATATAAAATTGGTGATTAAAATACATTCAGTATTTTTAATATACCAAAAAAAGTATCTAGACCTACGCATACAGTTATTAGTTTATTACTATTGAAAATTAAAAAAATCAAAACAATCCTAGTTTATTGGAAAGCATAAAAGTAAGTAAATTAAATAAGGTATTTATTTGTGCAGCTGCAGTTCCTCTAATATTTTAGACCTAGTTGCATCAATAGTTAGACATTACACAGATTCACCAATGACCTCACAAACATATTATTTTTGGTCTCTCAGGTCTTAATTGTTGTGAGTAGCTTCAATGTTTTCTATTATATTGTGTAATGACATCCGCATTGTTGCAGCTACAGTTGTGCATGAGAGCTAAGTATGATATAACTTATAGTAATTTCTGCTGAACAGGTGTCACAAGTGGTAAGTAAATATAGCATCCATGTATATTTTACTTTCATAATATTAAAATTTTTGTAATGGCCCACGCTGGAATTTTCCAGCAGGGCCTCATATTTATCAAATGTCTATCTACGAATACGGTCTCTAATCAAGATTTTCCCTACTTATTATTTTATACTTTACTAAATTTTCAATTTTCATTCACGTTTTCTCGGTGACCTGGTGGTCCAACGACAATTTACCACAGAAGTTAAAATATTCTACATGAAGTTCTACACCAGAATCAGTTTTTCATTTTTCCAAAAAATCGTTATTTCAAATTTTGGGTTTTCAAAAATCGTTCGACCTAAGTACGACGTTTAAAAATCTTTAATAACGGTTTTTCGAAAAATCAAAAGCATACAACTTATGAAGCTAGTTATGGGGATCAATTTTATGTCTTACGACTTTCGTCCTATCTCTCACGGGTTTCCCGGAAAACACTTCGTAAACGAGAATTTTCATTTTTCGATTTACGAATTATACAATAATATTTGAATTTAAAAATACATAAATTTGAATTTTACAATAATTGCACAATAATATTTGAATTTTAAAATACATAAATTTGGGAATTATTTGGGAATTTTTACATTTCACTGTTGGTACTCTTGCATTTTCAGTTGGCCCCGATTTTTGCGTTTCTTCCATGAAAATTTCGTGATAAAAAATCTGGTTGTTATCACGGGGTCCAACTGCCCGAGCCCCACTGGTGGCGTGGTTAGAGAAACTACGAGAGATCCTACACTGTTTAAAACAGGAAAAAGAAAAGAAAAATTATTATTGTATTATGCGGCTGTCACTGTGTGCAATAAGAGGATAATTCCAATAGCAGAATATTTGACAACTACACAAACTGCTGGTGCGATAACAAATTGGCTAAAGGAGACAAGGAGTTTCGAAAATTCTATGAACGACAGTGTGATACAAAGTTCATGGCACACGTTGTCAGTGACTTTTCCACAGCAATACTAAAAGGGTTTGTGAGAGCATTTAATGAATGTAATGAGGTCGTAGAGTATTTGAATAAATGTTATGAATTCATGTATGAAGGGAAAATATTTCATTGTAACGCATTGATTAGTCTTTGTTGTTGTCATTTAATAAAAAATATATCTGACGATGCTCATAAATATTATAAAGGAAATGAGAAGAATGGATCTTTGGCGTGCTTGGCTACTGCTTGTATCTCGCCAGCTTTCAACATTACCTCCACGGAATGTTTGGACAAATGGTTCATTGCAATTACAACAGTATTGTTGTCACCCTACAAGACTGTAGATGTGGAAGATGCCATGAACACTTTGAAGCAGCTCAGTCATGAAAGTCCAAGCAGTCTAGTTGATGAGCTAATGACAAGGCAAAATAACGTTACATTAGATGAACAAATAAGAGATGCTAAGACATTTTACCGGTATAAAGATTCAAAGTTCTTGTCTCGATTCGAAAATATAGTAGTTCAGGTAAAAGAAACATTAAAAATGTGTGCTAGCTTAGAAAAAAATCCATTGTATAGCGTTGAATTCCACAACGATATGATGGGGTCTATAATTCCAGTGATTCCAATGTGGACAGGTGTGATGCGGTTCAAAGTATTTGGGTCGACAGACAGAGCAAGCAATGCTCCAGCAGAAAGTTGGTTTGGAGATTTAAAGACGAACAAAAAATGCAGGCGCATGAAATGTGGAAGATTTGTTCAATTCACTAGAAGTATTATACTGAGTAGATGTAAGGAAGTACTGCTAGATATACCATCCAATTATTGTGCACTACTTCTGGTCCAAAATATACGAGAGAAAATCACAAAAAAAGAATGTACATCATTCATCAATTTGATTTCGTCATCATCTGATGATGACGAGGAAAAAGAATGTTGGGGACCGAGAAAGAAAAAAACAGGGTTCTATTTTAAGGGTCATTTAAAAGCTGCTTCAAAGCAATTTAAGGCACGTACAGTTATGAACCAATTGTCACCGATGGAAAACGTAAAAGATGAGATTATTTGTTTGACACCAAATGTAAATATACTCTCATTAGATTCCATAAAAACAGATGTCAAAACTGTAACTCCAAATAAGACCTTATCAGAATCTTTAATTTCTATAAAAAGTTACAAATCTCCAGTAGACAGTCTACGGTATAAAATGGATTTATATGAAAATAGATTACCAAAGGATAAAAATTATTATGGCTCCATTTCGAAGAAAAACGGAAGACAATTGGATTATGTGGTTGGCATTTATAATAGTGTTAAAGACATAACTCAGTGCCATGAGTTATTGTTCAGTGACTTTGACACACTATCAATATATACACCTGAAAATATTAAAAAAATGTGGTTGAGTAATTTTGTGATTGACATAGCACTGGGTCTGGGTGTAATGAGAGAAACATATTGCGAGTTTAAAAATAAAATAAAAATATTTAGCTGTGATGTAACGGGTCATTTAAATAATGATCCTTCCAAAAAGATTTCAATTTTGGATACTATAGTTGTTCCAAAAGAGAGTTTACTTGTAATGCCATTACATGTAAATGGAAATCATTGGGTAATTATGTTTGCGGATTTTGATAATCAGAAATTCTATTTCTTTGACCCATACGAAACTACGGAATATAATAAATGTAGACATAATTTTGTGACCATACTAAGTGAACTGAAAAAAAATCATGTGTACGGGGAGGTAGGAAATGCATGGCCTGAGATGAATTTTCAACTATTTTCTGACTATCCTAAACAAACTGATAGTTATAACTGTGGAGTTTATGTGTTGTACTATGCAGAGTGTATGATGAAAAATAAGATTGACAATGTAAAATTCAATAAAGAATTCAGCCCAATGGTATATAGACAGGTGTTAAAAGATCTTTTGTTGGAAAAATCTGATTTCATGAGAGACATTTGTTTGTACTGTGGGCGTACGGACAAAAAACACAGAGAGATAAAAAAGGACAACATCGATTGGGTTCAATGCGACACATGTAACAGATGGATAATAACACAATGCTTGTCAAGTGTAGAACAGACATTAGATAATGATGATAATTTTGAATGTGTTTTGTGCATGTCTAATACAAAAAATAAAATAAAATAAAAGGTAAGTATTAATGAATAAATTAAAAAGGGTTAATGCATAAAATATTAGTAATATGTATATGCCAATTTAGAAACAAAGAGAAAGCGTGGAGTAGGCCTATGTTGGGAAACCACTATAAAAAAAACGCGCCAAAATGCAGTACCTCCAGTTTTATTGAATACAATGCTAAGGTGGTGTGGAAATCTGTTAAAATGTTTATACTGGTGTATATTTAACTTAGATAACTGTCTAGATACTGTATGTGTAAGTTCTGAAAACCAGATTTCACTTGACATCCAATCTAAAAACATATATATATATATATATAATATAGACATAAAAATTATATTCTTTTGGTTATCACCAACTAGTTATTGTTATTTCTATTACTACATAGAATTATGACACTTCATCAGTTACTTTTTCTGATTCACTGTTTAATACCCAATATGACGGCAAACTATTTGGATAATAATATTTTTGTGGTCCAACGTCACCCGAGTAGCAGATTGTCCATGGCTTTAAATATTAATTTTAAGACTAAAAAGTAAATGTAAGCCCCTAAAGATAGCTAATCAAACTTACGTTTATGTCGACTCTTCGAGTTGAATATAGGAAATAGGAATGCCATATCTAGAGTACAGATTCTATATCAAGGAACTGCTATTTCTTTATCCGTATTCATCTGGCACTGAACTGATAGTATAGAGATATTTTATGAAATTATCTTGAGCAGAATGAAATTTATGAAAAAATGTATGGGTACAAAATTACTGTTTAACGACTTGTCTGTTCATTGTTGGCCTATTAATTTTTTTTTGTTCATTGAAATTATTAGAACTGCGAATCGTCTCCGAAAAATGACCAGGATTGGCGTTTGCCATAGATGATAGATATTATAATATGACATCGTCATCAGTTTTCAATTTTTTTACTTCTTTGGACGAGACCATTCATTTTTATTTCATATTTAAAAATAGAATATTATTCGGAGTATTTAAATCTATATAACTAATAACAAGGAACTCTGTAGGTATAATATGTTATTTAGCTACATTTTTGTTGCGTGTACATTTTTTTTTTATCTTGCAACATTGGCAATAATATCGTTTTTTAGTTTTATTGGAAAAACTATAACTTAATATAAAACTACTCTAGTGCCGGGTTGCACTAAACACTTAATGAATAATGAATCGATATAGTGAGCTAATGGTCCCTTATGGCTTATACAAGGTTTAGTAGAGACTAGTGGCCCACAATCGGTCCATTCAATTTAATAAATTGTTTATGCAACACTGCATTAGAGTGTGGAGACTCAAGAGAAATTCAACACTATACTTTGAAATTTAGAGGAATACGAAAAATGTTGATACTTTTTACTAATTTTGATTTCTATGGAGAAGGATCATCCAACATTGTTCAAATTCAAAAACTTAGGTTTTAAATAATCGCAAATAATATTTTACTAGGAAGGAGAAAGACTTGTTTCTAGACATTTTCATAATATAATCTGTGTTTCAGCTACTGCTTATAAGTACCTATATTTTATTTGATTTTGTTTTATAATTCCAACGCCTGAAGCCAATTTTCAAAAAAATATGAAGTATTTACAAATCATTATACAAGTAAATATAAAAGTAATATGGTATGTAAGTAATACATGTATAAATAATGATATATAAAACAAATTAAATCCAAACTTACGGCTCCCATTACATATTGCATCAATGATGTGTCATTTGTGTGTATAATACCTATAGTATATTCTATACAATTTCCATTAATTGATTCAAACTTTCAAACTTTCAAACTATTATAATTAATATTTTTTAAACGCTAATTGTGGTCAAAATTAATCAAAAAATAGTTTTGTTTTTTCATTTAACTGTATAATAAATTGTACATTTTGATTTGATGGTAAAAATAAATAAATGAATATGGACATTAGTACATTACCTATGTCAAATATATATTATAACTAAGCAAATATATTTTACTTAATTAATTGTATTATACTGATTCATGAATAGGTACCTTATTATTATTAACTATTATAGTATGGTTTTAATTTTTACAATACACGATTTAGGTATTTATGTATAACAATATATAATAAAATCGCTCAGCTATAACAGAACCTGTTGCGCCGCCACCATCAAATTCGTAAAAAAAATCATATCTTCAAAACCTACTATAAAACTTTTATAAATATAAATATGCGAGTACATTTTTTTGGCATCTCGCAACATTGGCAATAATATTGTTTTTTAGTTTTATTGGCAAAATTATAATTTAATATAAAACTACTCTAGTGCCGGGTTGCACTAAACACTTAATGAATAATGAATCGATATAGTGAGCTAATGGTCCCTTAAAAAAATCGCTCGGCTATAACAGAACCTCATGCACCGCCACCATCAAATTCATAAAAAAATCATATGTTCAAAACCTACTATAAAACTTTTATAAATATAAATATGTAAATATACTATAGGAATCATAAGAAAATATTTCAATGTAAAAAAATATATATATAATAAGTTCATGAGTAAAAATGTTTTGTTTTATTAAACAATATACAAATTGGAATAACTAATAATATAGGTACTTACTACTTAGGTAATTTATTGCAATAAGTAAACAATATAGCTGAATTTATTCAAATAAAAATGATTGCGTATACCTCCTATGTGTAAGATGAAATCCTTAATTATTATGAATGCCTTATAAGTTATAAGTAATAACTATTATTATACTAATTATTAGTCTTTTAATTACTTTTTACCAAGTAATTGAACTAAGGTAAGTATATATGATATGACTATATCAAAATAATTAGTAGAACCAAATTGTATTATAATTATTTAAATTTAACTTTACAAATTTTTGTTATAGATAATATACTGACAAAGAAGTGGAAGATTTTTAAAAACTTTTTATGAATTATGCTATAGAATCTTAATCATTATTATCATGCATAATATTATGTTTTGTGCATTCCTTACAATTATGTGTACTGAGTAGTTTAAAAATGCCCCTATAGCATATATTATTGTGTAACTAAGCTAGAAAGGTAATTTTAAAATAAAATATTCTTAATAGTTAATTTTTAGAAAAATATACCAAGAATTAGAATTTAAAATGTTACATTGGTGAGTTATAGGTACTTCAATTTTGTATCATTCTGAATGTAGATTAGTGCTCTTAATCCTGCCAAGACAGGACTACACTTGCATTAAAGAAGAAAGACCTCAACTTGTGTAATTTTCACGGTTTATGGTTGAAAGTTATACATGGATGTAGATGGTTCAATACCAGCTAAGTCCATAAAAACAACTTGGTGAAAATAGCATATTCTTAGCGGGTACCTATACGTATTTTTGTATAATGAAAATGTGTACATAAATGTAAATTATTGTACTATAATAATCATAGATGTCAAAAAATAAGACTGTCATATTTTGATCTGAAGCATTAAATAAAATAAAATTGTTGTGCAATCAATATTTTATAATACAAGCATAATACATACCTATAGGCTATATTATAATTTTAAATTTACAATATAAATGGGTCTTAGTTGATGAAAAAGACAAATTAAGATAATTCGCTTAAAAAGCAGTCAATTTAAGTCGCCTAAGTTGATATACCATACCTAATAGCGTTTTCAAATTTTTCAATATAACGTACTTTATAGACATTTAATATTTTACCATCCCGACGTTCAGTGCGGCGCGGCGCGTCTGGTTATATTATGTTTATAAGACACCCAGATAGATAGCGTTAGTACCGGATACAAAGGAAAATTCCCGCGTACTCCGCTCAACGAATAACATTTCGTTATCATAATAATTATCTCGTGTCTAGTCCTGTTTATATTAGTCCGTGGTTTCACGTGTGCTGTGTGTTAATTTTTTGTTTAAAATTCTATAATCTATTAGGTATGTTTTGAATTTGAACAGTACAATATTAATTATTATTTTATTGACTTTGTTCTTGGACTATATAATCGTTATATTCTGTGATATAATTGACTAATGCATTTTAATACAATAAAAAAGACAACCAAATAAAAGAATTATTGACATTGCTGTGTTCTGACACAACACAGTAGCATCATGACTATGAAAGTGACATCGAAAACGTTTATACGCAAAACCAAGCGTGGTAATATATTAAAGGTGAGCGTCTTCGTTTCTGTTATAGTTCAATATAATGTATTTACACTTGTAAATAATCCATTTAGATTGTACGCGAACACTACTTAAGAGATGACATAGGTTGTGGCTCAAAAATATGCAAGAAGTGCAAGCACAATAGTGAACGGCCACTTGTCAAACACCAATCTATTAACACCGATTTCCAAGACAAACATTATTTATTAGTAGATACAAATGTAGTTTTGCATCAGGTATTATTTTCATTAGAATATTATAGTCTAAATTAATGTTTTAAATTTTTGCACTTAATATTTAAATAATTAGATTTAAGCTATGTTTGTAACCAGGGGCGAATTTTGGCCTAGGTCTGTGAGGCCCAACTGGGTCTCTAGGGTAACAAATTCTGAAGAAAACAAAAAAAATTTGATTGGTTCCTTAGAGCTTTGCATCATATTAATGCAGGCCTAGGGCGGCCCTTGTGCTAAATTCAGCCTTGTTTGTAACATATTTTAACAGTTTTATGAAAATCCTTTAATATTTAAATACTATTTATTGATTATAGATAGATGCTCTAGAAGATGAAACTTTGAAGAATGTCATTATTTTACAAACTGTACTTGAAGAAGTCAAACATCTCAGTCATAGTGTTTATAAACGCTTAATGGACATTATAGGAAATTATTCTAGAAGTTTTTATGTGTTTGTCAATGTTTATCATAGGTAAGAATTATTTCTTATATTATTTAATTTGAGTATTTATATTTGATACTTAGATTTTAACTTTGTTCATGATTTTCATTATCTTATTTGTCAAATTATTAGATTAACCGATTATCAAGAAATAAATAATTAATAAAAAATCCGGTACTTGTGCGTTATCGCGACTACCTAATATTATAGGTTATAGTGACGCCGTTTTATACGTGATTCTATTTCTAATTCAATCGCAATTTTTATAGACTAGCTGGGTAACTTTTAGGACACTTTTAGACATATAGCCACAACCACGCTGTCACGCTGGTAGTAGTAATAACTTGTACAGTTAAGATTATTTGGCAATGGATCAAGTTCAACGTTTTACTTAATAGTATTACAAAACAATGGCCACCACAAATCGATTTTTAAAATTTTTACTAAATTTTATTTTATTTTATAAATTTTACTCGTAATTTTTGACATAATATATTATCAATAAATACATTGACTTTTGGCTTTGGGTAGTTTTGTATTATTATAAACGTATAAAAAATATGTTGCATAAAATAATATACGTTCGAAATCAAGGTAGTCGCGATAACGCACAAGTACCAAAAATCCAATGTACTTAAACTGATAATCGATTTAATATTGTTTTGATTGAAGATTGCACAATATGCTATTTTGAGTTTTGTATCTCAAAATGATTTGTAATGAACCTTGATAGCTAGTTATTTGATGTATTACCTAATTGAAAATATAAATTTATAATTTTATCCTGATTTTTATTAACTCAAGAGATACATATGTTGAACGTGTTCGAGGAGAAAGTCCAAATGATTACAATGACCGTATGATTAGAGTAGCAGCTCTTTGGTATAATAAACATTTGGACGATAAGATAAAAGTATTATTATTATCCAGTGATGAAGCTAGCAAAGCTAAAGCAATTAATGAAGGAATACCTACAATGTCTCGTCAGTTTGTCAGAATTATAAATTTAAATATTTTTAAGTAAATTAATTATAATATTGATTTTCAGTCGAACAATATGTTGGTGGGTTAAACAATGTTACATTAACTGATAAACTCTCTAATCGCTCTTGCATGGTAGAAGAAACTAGTAAAGAACCAATTTTCCCTCCTCATTTGACCCCAGCAAAAATACATCAGGGCATAAAGTCTGGAAAACTTATGCAGGGCACTTTTTTTGCGTCTGTTGATAATTTTCTTGAAGGAAATGTTTTTGTGGAAGGACAAGAAAAGAATGTAAGTTTGTGTTGTATAAAAACAGTAATTTTCATAAATTGATTTAATACTATATTTTAGATATTGTTGCAAGGCAGAGAAAATTTAAATCGGGCCATCAATGGTGATATAGTTGCTATTCAAATGCTTCCAGAAAGTCAATGGAGTGCACCTGCTAATTTAGTTCTGGCAGATTATGGTAAAAAATTAATTTAGTTATTTTATAGACATCATATTGAATACTTTGTAAACCTAATAGATGATTTGGATTTGGAAAATGATTTAAATACTGTTGAAAAGCCAAAAGAAAAGTATCCAACAGGTCAAGTGGTTGGAATAATACGAAAAAAATGGAGACAGTATTGTGGGATCATCCAACATAGTCTTGTTGAAAATGTAAATAGATATCATACATTTATGTGATAATGAAGGTAAACAATAACATAAATAACCATTAATTAAAGTTTGGTTACTTTTTATCAGGCAACTCGGCATTTATTCGTACCAGCAGAGAAAAAGATTCCAAAAATAAGAATAGAAACTAGACAATATGACAAACTAAAAGATCAACGTGTTATTGTTTCCATTGACACATGGCCAAGAACTTCAAGATATCCATTGGTTTGTGTAGAATATCTATGTTTTTTGTTTAACTTTACTTTGTTTAAATATATAAATTATATTTAAAGGGCCATTTTGTGAGGTCGCTTGGAAAAATTGGTGAAAGAGAAGCTGAAAACGAAGTTATATTATTAGAACATGATGTTCCGCACAGTAAATTTTCAGATGAAGTCTTAGGGTGTTTACCAAAAGAAACATGGACTATTAGTGCTACAGTAAGTATTTATGGCTATTTTGATTTAATTTACCTTTCAATAATAATTTTAGAAACCATATAAAATTTTAAAAACTACATTTATTTTTTAGAAAATTAACATTACAACAAATTATTGATTTATAATATAATAGATGGTTTCATATTTTATTTTTGGTATGAAAATATTTCTTTTTAATCATTAATATAACAATATTTAAATTATTAAGATTCCATCCAATTATTATGTGGTTGGAGTAGTAAATATACATTTCCACTATTATTATCTTCGTTATCCTTACATAGATTCATTGAGCTGTCAAAATTAGGGGATTCTACAAGCTGTAAGTCATCTTCCACACTCATTAAATCATTGCTCATTGATTCTTCGTTACGTCTATATCTATAAACACATCAATTATCTAACAATGTAGTAAAACTCTCCTCTAATTGTTTTAGACACTCAATGTTGACCTGGCCACTGTACCACGAATGAGGCTGAGGCCCTTCCTATTTTTTTTAGGGTCTCATTAATTGTTTATTTGCTTGGTGTGTTCCTGGTCTATTATAGGGAGTTGGGACACTACAAAGTATTTATCCGTACATAATTTTTTGGTGCAAATTCTCTTTACAGGGCACAAGGCCGTTCATTATGGCACTCCTTATAACAACTGATCTATGGGCCTTTAAATTGCTAGGCCAACGGTGCAGGACTATATTATAATTAAATTACTCATAGCTCATACCTTGTGTTTTGGTCAATATTTGGTCGATTACTAAAGCTTTCCACCATATCGGTATGATCATTTTCAAATCTCATCCTCAATGCCTCATTGGTTTGTGAGTTGAAAACTACATTGTCATTAGTTAAATTTCCCAACGGTCTTATACGTTCAACTTGTATTCTAGGATGTAACCGAATATTAGCGTCATGATTGTTTCTTCTAGATCCATTTGAAATACATAATATTGAAGGTCTACGATCTTTTACTTTCTGTGCTACTTTAATTTCTGATTTTTTGGATAATTTTTCTTTAGGTATTTTATCTAACACAACTTTTAATTCATTTTCTATTTTGGTAACATTATCTAAACTAATCTGAAATATAATATGTTCAGCAAATGATTGATTTTATTTTGTATAGTAAATTTTTACCTTATTTAACTTTATAAAGTCTTTTAGGGAATTTGCATTTTTTGAACTTTTTAAGATCAACATTTTAACATTCATTAGACAATCATACATTTCAGTAATATCCTTTGCTTCTAACTCTGAGATACCTATATTTTAATTTTAGTTTTAAATTGAGGTACAATTTATTTTTTGTGTGACTTACCTTTTTTGTTCAATTTGTTGTCCAAATCATTAGTTATGACATTAATAAAATTTTGTAATTCATTAACAGCATTTTCTTCAACTACAATTTGGTCATGCCGACGATGATGTTTAATTATTCGCTCTGCCCTCTGTTCAAATTTCATTTCATTTTGTAAACTAAAATTAGTATTACATTTTGATTAAGAAAATTATTTATTTATAATGCTTGTCTAAGTTACTCTATTTTTGATGGTTTCAACAACATTTGACCATCAATGTTAAGATAATTAACAAATTCAGTCAATTTCTCAATAATATCTATTGAATCATCATTCGTTTTGTTTTTAGATTCAAATTCATAAGTTTTATCTTCAGCCATAACTTCTAATAAAAGTAATTTATTTTTGATAATTTATTTGTGTAAATGAAAAAAAAAAAAATGTTTTTATTACCATAGATATAATTTCTGTCATGACATATATCTATGGTACCTATTAATATTTTAGTTTATAACCACAGTATAAAGAATAATAGATAAAATAAAAAATTAATTATTCTTTATACATTGTTATAATTATGCAGACTAGATTAATGATATCAAATTGTGTCACATCTTCCAAGACTTGTGTATACTGATAATAAAGCAAATAAGTACATTTGGATTAAAAGCAGTTTGTGATTTAAATTTTGAATCATATATTTATGTCAAAACCATACAATTTACAACTAAAAAGAAACCTTTTTTTGTTATTAAGTTAATTATTTATAATACCAAGAGTTGAATTACATTTATGTATTATTTATAATGCCTATTATGCAGACATTTCTATACACTAGTGCAGCGGTTCCCAACCTTTTTAGTTGTGCGGACCACAAACTATGTAAAAAAAATTTGAGGCTTACTTACCTAATATACAGGTATAAAATATAAACACACACACGAATAAAACAAAAGGAGAAAATAAATAAACGTGTATAAAATAATATAAAACTTTCGGTGTTGAAGTCAATTAAAATTTGTTGACCTTTGGCCTAGATTCTCGACCAGCTTCTGCGGCTCTGTACCACATTGGCCGCGGACTACAAGTGAGCCCCGGCCTATGAGTTGGGAACCGCTGCTCTAGTGAATATAATGATAATAAATAAACATGTGAATAGATTTTAATTTCCAAGATTTGTTTGAAAGTATTTTTAAATGGAATGATTTTTCATTGTTCTCAAATTTAAGGATTCCCTAACCCAGTAACTCAATAGTTTCTAGTGTTCAATTTTTTAATTTATATTATTATAGTAATGTGTAAGTATATTTTTCTATTTTTTTTGTGATCTTATTTTTACAGGACTTTGTGGGTAGAAAAGACTTTCGTGATCTGGATATTTGTTCGGTTGACCCTCCGGGTTGTACAGATATAGATGATGCATTACATTGTATGCCTTTGGACAATGGAAATTTCCAAGTTGGTGTGCACATTGCAGATGTTACTCATTTTGTTAAACCTGGTACAGCCATTGATCTAGAAGCCAGCCAACGTGCCACTACTGTGTATCTAACTGGAAGACGTATTGATATGGTACCAGGTACATAATATTACATAATAAGACAATAATTAATAATATTAGTAAAACGGGAAAATCCTCAAGATATTTATTATTTGCTCTTAATATTTTACTATGTTTGTGTGTATGTCTGTCAAATAGTAAACTAATTCTAGTAATCTAGTTTAGTGTTAATTTAATTTTTATATATATATATTATAATATGTACTGTACGGTATAATTATTTATTCAGTTTCGTTGCTGTGTACAGTTTTGAAAGAAATTGTACCATCTATTTTAATTTAACTAATTTTATTTTTAGTATGTGTTGTATAATTGTTTACATATTTTATTAATTATTTTGTAGCCGTTAAGTTTGTACTTAGTATAATTTTTACGCAGAACAATTTGTTCTTTTATTTTGAAATTTTTATATGCTACATTTCTACTAATTAAAATTGAGGCCTTATACATCCAAGTTTACAATTATAATATAATTTCTAACCAATGGCAATTTAAATAAACAAAAAAAGGTCAAAACTTAATTCATGTGTGAGCAACTACATAGCAACCTGTAGGGATTAAAAAAAAGCTACAATTACCTTCAGAGTCTCAAGGAATCTATTGATATAACTTTTATTGAAAACGGTCCATTTTTTTCTGGGTATACATAAAACTTCTCATTCATTTTTATATCCATAGATTATATTTATCGTATATTAGATTTGGATAAAATTATTTTCTCAATGTATTATAACCATTATTATTGTACGTTAAATAATAATTCTAACTAATGTTTTTAGGTTTATTGAGTTCAAACCTATGTTCTTTAAGAGGAGGAGAAGAACGTTTGGCATTTTCTTGTGTGTGGGAGATGACTCCAAATGCAGACATTATTAATAGTACCTATACAAAAAGTGTTATTAAGTCAAAAGCAGCTATGACTTACGATCAAGCACAGTTAATAATTGATGATCAGAACCAAGATAATTCTATTGCCCGGGGGTTGAGACAGCTTAATAAGTTTGCAAAGATTCTTAAAAAACGTCGTATTGAAGCTGGGTTTGACATTTATTTTATGTTTTAAATTATTATTAGTATATTATATTTATCTAAAATGTGACACATTTATAGAGCATTGGTCTTGGCCTCACCTGAAATTCGTTTCCTCGTAGACAGTGAAACGAGAGATCCATTAGATGTAGAAGTAAAACAGTTAAAAGAAACCAATTCAATGGTAGAAGAATTTATGTTGTTAGCTAACGTAGAAGTTGCAAAAAAGATTCACTCAGATTTTCCAGAATTTGCTGTTTTAAGACGTCATCCTAAGCCACCACCTTCAAACTTTGAGTCTCTTATTAAAGCTGCAGCACATCTGGTATAAATATTTTTTAATTGTCTTAAATATTTTTAATTTTACTTGTTTTTTTTTTATATGTTGTAGGGAGTGGAATTGAATGTGGACACTAGCAGAGACTTGGCAAATTCTTTAGATAAAGCTGTTAAACTAGATAATCCATTTTTCAATACAATGCTCCGTATTTTGGCCACCCGGTGTATGTTACAAGCCGTTTATTTTGCTAGTGGCACAAAAACCTATGATGAATTTTTGCATTATGGATTGGCAGCTCCAATTTATACTCATTTTACATCTCCAATTAGAAGGTGAGCACTCAACAAAACACCTAATTATAATAAAATTTGGTGTAAACCAAATATTAAACTAACTAGACATATTTTCGAACATACATTTTTATGACAAGTAAATTAAAAGTAAAACTGGTTTCCTAATCCTGGTTTACTTACCAAGTACTCCAATTACCATATGCAAGTAATTTGTGTATTAAATGTTCTCACGTCTGATATATTTGTCAAATACATTAGTACATTCATTAGTATTGGGCACAGTTATCTACTTAAGGGTAGTTGGAAAGTTATCGCTGGTCTATGCGGCGACCATGGTGAACAAATAGCACTTTTAGTCATAGGGCTTATATTAATTGTGTGTAAATGACAGTAGATGTACTAAAACTTGTTTATTTTTACTAGGATACAACAATTATAGTGACTATTATATTATGTATTATGTATGCTTTATTTGAATGTAAAAATCATTGGATATGCATTCATTTTTATATTTCTTATTATGAAGTTATCTTATTTTATTGTATGGCATAATCTTCAAGTATAATAGCTATTATAATATAGTTATATATTTTAAATTTGAAAATGTAATTGTGGAGACTAAGTAAATATCTATTTATTTTCTAATAATTATAAGCAAAAATGGAAGCTATTCATAGGTTAGATTAGGTTAAGTAACGGAAAATAATTCAATTTAAATTAGTATTACAAATGTTTTAATAATATAAGTAATAAATTCTACTTTCATTGTAATTATAAATATAAAATAAAAAATTCTAAAATTCTATGGGTTTTTTTTATTTTAATAAATAAGGCTTTGTCTAATGCTAATAGGACGTAATAAGTTATAAAATGTTTATTTTTTTAACTTAACTAGTTAATTCATTTCCTAATCGACTTATGAACTTGACTAGTTTAATTGGCAGATGAAATAACTTAACTTTCCTTAGTTTATTTAAAAATAAACCCATCAATTCAAATATTTTTGAAATTTATTGTTTATATGGTTTTAAACGTAAATATTAATACTAAAATAAAAATAATCCAATACTATAATAGTACAAACATTTCTATTATTTTCTTGTGTCTTCTTAACTTAACTTAACTTGGTTATTTATTTTTTAATTATTTTCATTAACTTCTGACAGTGCGGTGACTCAAACTGTCGGACATTTGTGACAGTTTCAATTCTCGTGCACACTGTTTGTAATTAATAAAAGAGTATACATATTACCTAATAATTTAAATAATTCTAATACTATTATCATATAATTCATATCGATATCATTATCAGTTACCAAAAAGTTATGTTTAGTAATTAGTGACTTATTCTTAAGTTCTTAAGGATTGTACTTATCCACCTTGATCAAGTGATTAGTTTATTTATCATCTAATGCTAGAAAGTTAAACTTTAGACTAGATTAATTATTTCTATTTCATACATGAGATAATACATTAAGCATATTCATTAATTTGACATACAATGACATACACTAGTGACTGTATTCCTATTTATTTACTGATTGTTAATAATTTCAATTTATTTTATCCAATTTTAAATTAAATATATGAATATATGACACCTGATAAATGCATATTATTTTCACATCTTCACTATTGTACTTATTTATTTTTGTTGCCCCATAGTGTTAGGGCCTACAATTGTGGTAATCTGGACTTTCTTTGACCCCCCCCCCCCCATCATTAAAAAAATCCTGGGCACGGCACTGGACTGCTATAGATTTTCAAAATTCAAATGTTTTTTTTGTGGTAGAAAATCGATACTCTCCCTATCACAAAAAAAAAATATATGTGTACAAGTACCTCTCAATTCCCCTTAGTGATGCTTAGGTGTACAAGTTATCGTTCCAACAGTCTAGCAAGTAACCACTAGTACAAAATATTGACCAAGTACATTACTTTTGGGAATACGGCTTAAGAGGATGTCAGCGCACTATTTGTTTTCTCTCTCTGTCCTACGCGCAACATGGACAAACCGCGTTTACACAGAATCATTTTTTCTATATTTGTAAGTAATCTTAGAGTAAAATCACCCATTATAAAAAAGATAGAGAATAATATTTTTGAGGGAATGACATATCAATTTTATATTTTATTGTTATTTGACTTTGTATCTGACTTTCAAAATAAACAAAAAAAGTTGTACATTTAATTGATGTTTAAATTGTTTTGAGACAATATTTAGACAAATTAATATGCCATTCCCTCAAAAATATTATTCTCTATCTTTTTTGTAATGAATGATTTTACTCTAAGATTACTTAAAAACAGAGAAAAAATGATTCTGCATAAATGCCTTATCTATGTTGCGCCTGGGCCAGAGAGAGAAAACAAATAGTACGCTGACATCCTCTTAACTCAAGTGCATAATCATATTTGATAATCAATACTAATATTATACTATATAACAAACTGTTACAAAAAATAGACTATGGAACACCGCCACTAATTGTTTTTATTTTCAGGTATGCCGATGTCATGGTTCATAGACTTTTGGCTGTATCCGTTGCAGTAGATAACACTACACCTGAAATGCTTGACAAACGCAAAATTGAAGCATTATGCCAAACTTTGAATACCAGAACCCGTATGTCAGCTTATGCTGAACGAGCATCAGTTGCTTTAAATACTCATGTAAATCAATTACTTTTAATTTAGTAAAAATGAATAATTAATTAATTAAAAAATTTTACATTAGATATTTTTCCGTGGAAAAATCAGAGATGAAGAAGGTTACATATTGTATGTTAGAAAAAATGCTTTACAAATACTCATACCAAAATATGGTTTGGAGGGAACTCTTTTCTTGTCACCTCGTAAAGGGCAATTGCAAGCTGCTACATTCATCTATAATGAAGAGGTAAGTTAAACATTTTAATCTTTATTTAAAAAACATTTTATATTTATTTTATTTTATTCAAACATATTTCTTATTTATAATTAGGAGCAAACACAGAGGTGTGGGGAAATAGTTTTTCGAACTTTTGATCCAGTAAGCATTCAGTTAAGTCTTGATAGCAGCAATGTTCAACATGAAAGAATTGTTTTGAAGCTGGTCAAACCTGAAATAATAAATTTCAGTGTACCATCAATAACTGCAAGTACAGTTGCTGTACAACAACCACAGAAGAACCCTCTTGAACCATGTGATTCTCTATGTGAACCACAACTTAAAAAAGCAAAAATTTAAAAATTAATTTGTTTATTCTGTTACAAATAATAAAATACTTTCATAAACTTAATTCTAGATTCATTGTCCATATAAAATTTAAATATCAATCAAACTCTAAATACATTTAGACATTTAAAACATATGACAGTACCATATTATTTATTATTATTAAATTAATAAAATTACATTTAATAATGATTTTATTATGGAACATTAAAATTGCATGTAGGTAACTTACATTTTTATACTTTTTTAATAATTAAAAAAAAAATGTATTGTGCTAATGTATATTATTTCAAAAAATATTCCAACAATATCATAAATTTAAAATTATAATATTGATCGAAAACCAAAGAAATATGATAACAATAACAATATTATCCATGAAAAAATAGATCCATTTGATGTATAATATTGTCACATTGTGAGCATGGGTACTTGTAAAATAGATTTCAGATTTTGAAAACGTTTTGGTATACCTACATATTATTATACTCCAAAATATAATTTAGCACAGATAATAATATACGTATCTCAAGTTCATTGAAAGGATTTAATTGTGCTGCCGACTTTGTCAAGTGCTAAATGAGAATACACGTCAATTTATCGTCTAGGCCTATCAGATACTCATTTTATAGTTATATTATATAGAGGCATCGATGAGCATATGGGGTCAGAGTAACAGTGAATCGTTCAGCTTATTATCAAATAAATTATATTGTATCAATTTGAATACATTCAAATGTTTTTAACATAATAATATTAAACTTGGTACTTGAGAATCATGGAAAATAATTTTGATTTTACGGTAGGTACCTTGAGTGACATCTACCGGTATTACAACAAACGTAAGGCGTTAGATGATAACACCTGTAACTTATTCAAATGTTATATTTATATATACAAAATACATACATTACATGCTGCTCTGCTGTACAATAGGTTACAACTGTTACAAGTAGGTCACTGTTTAATGGATGGTATTAAATTTGAATTCAATGATATAATATTATTATTATTATTATTATTCATTTATTTCTCAAGATAAGAATACTGGGCCTCACTGAGTATTCTCATGTGGAGGCCCAGGAGTTATTAACTGTAAATGAGTATAATTATTAGTAGTGTACTAGTGTATAAGTTACATGTTATATCGTGTTTAAAAATTATTAATTATATACAATTAAGTGTAAACTACAAATATGTGTATACTATCTACATTAAAAATTAAACGTAAATAAAAAATAAACATGATATATAATCCTGAAAATTCTAATAATTAGAGTATAAAAAACAAAAAATATAAAAATAGTAATTGTATAATAATATAAATTCAACAAACAATTAAAAAAGGTATGTTATAATAATAGGTCAGAGTTGAATTTATAAAGAAGTAATTTCTTAAAGTCTATCTTAAATTGTAATTTTGGAAAAATTTGAACATAAAATGTCTGTAAAAATAACTGTATATATATATATTTTAGATTTTTTGATTACAGTATGTACTATTTATTAGAATCTTTGTTTTAAATTTGCAATCCTTAGTTATAAAAACTGAGCATTTTATAATTGTTTAATTACAATGATTGATAATTTTCGAGATTTTGATGAATTTTGTCAAAATTCGAACTTTAAGTGCTTATAAAAAAAATGTGTGCCTATGTATTTTTAATATTTTTCAATTGTTATTGTAACAATATATCAGAAGCCTTGTATTAAATTTTCATTATTTTTGGCCCAACAAATAAAAATTTATTGGTATTTATAGAAAAAAAAACTAAAAAAATTGGAAACTGAAAATGTCCGTTAACAGCTCAAAATAAGTCAGAATATTTTGAAAGTGGTATGGTGTGTAGAAAATGCTTATATAAACATTCAGTCAAAATTTCATGTATCTACGGTAATTTCTTTTAGAGTTATACCAAAAGGAACCCTATAGGTATAATATGTTATTTAGCTAAATTTTTGTTGAGAGTCCATTTTTTTCGGCATTTCGCAACATTGTTTTTAGTTTTAATGGCAAAAGTTCAAAACTATAACTTAGTATAAAACTACTCCAGTGCCGGGTTGCACTAATAGCGCACTAGATAGTGAGCTAATGGTCCCTTATACAGTTATACAAGGTTTAGTGGCCCACGATCGGTCCATTAAATTTAATAAATTGTTTATGCAACACAGCATTAGAGCGTTGAGAGTCCAGGGCTTAAGCCGTTCTCAATAAAGTGGGTAATCGGCAGGAGCCGACATTTTTTGAAAACCGGTAACCGGCTATCGTTTAATCTTGATATTTTGGTAACCGGTAACCGTTTCTTTAAAGTTATTTCAAACATAAGATAAACGTTAATCGTTTAAAAACCGTTGTTAAGGTTTTTTTGTAATCGGTTACCGGTTAAAACCGGTTTTTAAAAATCATTTTTTTCAATTTTTTAATCATATTTTTAAAACAGTTTATTTAGGCCATTCGTGGGTTGATATTTGATAACACAACTATTATTATTACAAAATCCAAAACTTATGCTTTAATTTGGTCGATTTCCTTCAATTTAAATATTTATTTTTTCAAACTGCTTTAAAATTTAAATTATGACTGTATTTATAATATATAGTTATACATTTATACCAGTTATACTTATATATATATGTTATGTGATATTCACAACAGATAAGCAATACTCGACGGAAATTAATTGGGGAAAAAAATTTAAAAATAGCTGGAAAATTAAATTCAATTATGTAATCATGACATAATTCAAGTATTAAATTCCACGAAAAAACCGTTCATTTTTTGGTCGGGAATAGGTTTTGGTTATAAAACCGGGATTGAAAATATTAGGTAACCGCTTTGATGTTAATATTTAGATATTTACCTTGATTACCGATAACCAATAACCGCTTCCAGCATTCCAAAACTAAAAGCGGTTATCGGTTTTCGGTTCTCAAATTTGCGGTTTTTTACCGATTTTCGTAACAAAAAAAACCGGTTACCGGTTTTAAGCCCTGGTTGAGACTCAAGAGAAATTCAAAACTATACTTTGAAATTTAGGGGAGTACAAAAAATTTGGATACTTTTCAGTTTTCACTAATTTTGACTTCTATGCGGAAGGATCATCCATCATCGTGTAATATATTATAGGAAAATATTTTATTTTTTATTACTATCAGATTCAGATAATATGCTTGCCTTAAGTTTTATGATGGTAGGTGTATGATAATTACCTGTTTAACAACTGGATCATACGAAAATTTTCTACTATAGTACTCCATTTCTTTTCGTTAGAACAATTAACAAATAAACACGTTATATAAAATATATTAAAATGTTCTAAACAGTGAAACAGGTACCTACACACAATGCGCTTCGTAAGATGGCAAAAGGCGATTGAATATGTAATAACTAATATTGTAATATTAACAATAATGGATATAGAGCAGTAAAATTGCTACTCGCGACACTGGAGTCTGGAATAGTGAAATCTGCGACAGACAGGACAATGATATTATAATATTATATTATATCTGCTACCAAGACTGCAGCGCACAGGTACACAGTGCAGGCTACGGTCTACGGGTTCGGCTTTCCAGTAATTCGAAACAGAAAAACCAATGCTAGTGTTTATAATAATGAGATACTATAATAATTATTTGGGTATATTTTTGAACTTAAAAATAAAGTAATAATATTATAATTACAGGCCGCAGTTACGGGTTAACGCATAAACAAGATTATTTCAATACAACAATTATTGAATATCCCACGAATGTTCATATTTTGTAGCATTACATACATATCACACTTATAAGTTATAACATTTAAACAATGTTACTTGATGATACATTAGATATTATTTTTATGGAACAATTATACAATACTGCATTATTTAGTAATATTTTTATGCGATCGAAACTTAACATACCTAGTGGCAACGTTTTGTAACTTAGATTGCACAGTGGGATATATATATATATATATATTGATATTTCTGCATACGATAAGACGTAGCAACCAGAATCATTGTCTTTGCAATATTGGTTATGTTATTGTATATTGCTTATTGCCTATAGGTAGGTTAGAAACCTAACCTAACCTAACCGTAGGAACGACACGCGACAAGGGGGTAGGAGTGTAGGACGTATGTATTATATTATATGAGATAATTTGTAAAATTTATTTATGCGATTTTTCCTACGCAAGTCACAAAACGTCCCACGGACGCACTGTTATTATTATAATACGAACGTCGTCGTGACAACGCCGGCAACGCAGCTGCTGTTCTCTATGGAAACGAAATATTTTTCGCCATCATTCTTCGTGTTTTTTTTTCTTACGCGAACGGTAGATTTTTATTTTTCGGCGTACCACTCTATTTGCTTGTTGTTGTAATTATTGTATTTTATACATTTATGCGTTTAACCGCCCGTTAGATATATCGTATAATATAGAGATATTCATTCGTGTACGTCGCTCCGCCCGTAGGTGCATCTCTCTGCTATAAATTTCGGTAAGCAAACCATGCAATGATTTTGAACAATACAATTTTTTAATTTAGGTTATAGGTATTACCGTCTACCGTAGGTACTACCTATAAATATTATTATTAAAAAGGAATTAACTGCACAAGGCCGCCACTGCATAGGTACGGTAAATACTAAATGGGTATACCTACCTATATTTATATCATAATATCGTTCCCATTGAAAAATTCAAGACCAACGGGATACAGATATATTAGATATTCAGATATTATATAAGATATTTCTAATAAGTACTGAAAATAAAATAATTCAATTCAATTTTTTTTGGAAAT